>MU106098.1:104318-211721 GCA_012274485.2 Sinapis alba
TGATATATGATGATTTTCAAAGAGGTTTGGAACATTTGTTGTCTCTGTTTCTCAAGATAATAGATATTTTAGTGGTTATTTCACTGTTTTAGTTAGCTTATGAAGTTTCATTAAATTAACTACTAAGTAGTTAGAAATTATACCCATTTATCATGAAAACAAGTTTTCCATACATTAATTCAAATTTAGAATGTGTTTATAAATTTTTAAGAAAACCAAAAGCATATAATTTTCAGTGCTTATAGTATTTACCGAAAACTAAATATTTTTGTAGGGGTTAACCCACATATTTGGAGAAATTTTCAAAAATATGAAAATCTTGTTTGAATGCATATTTACATCGTTCACTGATATATGATGATTTTCAAAGAGGTTTGGAACATTTGTTGTTTTTGTTTCTCAAGATAATAGATATTTTAGTGGTTTTTTTTTTTTTTTTTTTGAAACACATTTTAATTTCACTGAAATCAGTCTTCTTTCATACAAGAGAAAGAGGGAATTATCCATCCTCTTTGGCCATAAACATAAAATACAATACATAAGTAAGATAAGCAAGATAGTTCTTCAACCGAAGATGACAGCGAATTCAAAACGATGCTTGAATGCGTCGGAGAAGCTTTTACGACAAAGTCGGGCAGCTGGAGAATAGTCACATAATGTGACGTTGAAATCCATGCCTCATCTACGAGAAACCACAAGGTAATCTCGATTGCATCTTCTGGTTCCGTGGAAACCGCTACGCAAGATGACAAACCGATGAGAAAGCTGAAACAAACACTCGGCAACAAGACCGATGAGACATCTCTTTCCATAGGAAGAGAGGATGGTAATGAAATCTTCTCTTCAAGAGAGGAAGATGATGGAGATAGAGCCGGACCCGATGAATCCACCGGTAAATTCTCGATTTTCATTGTGATGGCCTTCAATGAGCTTGGACCTTTAATGGACCAGGTCCATACTTTTGAAATTGATTGCTCGTCGACTTTTGGCCCTTCAAAACGAGGCGTGGCGGAGCGGGGATGGTTGTCGGAGATGGATGAGAGGCAGAGGGGGTTGTGGTTCACGATGAAGAGGAAACCGCACTGGATGGAGCAGCGAGTTAACGGCTCAGGTGACAAGGCCTTCCAGGAACCCCCAGAGAAGCAACCTGAAGCAGAGGTTAAACCACCTTCCAAAACCCGAGCGTGACGAGACGTATTCAACCTCACTCCGTCATGAGCTCCCGGATCTGGTCGTCGGGTCAAGTGTGGAACCCCACAGACAGTTGAGGCCAGCTTGCCGGGGATTGAGAGACGAAGATGGTGATGCAATGGAGAAAGGTGTGGTAGTCGGAACATCTTTGTGCATAGGAATCCCGAGACATAGAAGATGTTGAAGCAGAACAGAGACCAAAGAGAAACTCCATGACTGGTGATGGAGGTAGAGTTATGGGGATTCCCCCAGAAGAACGTAACTCCGGTGAGCCTAACTCCAGAAGTAGCAGACTCGTCGTCTCCGCTCATAACCACAGGCATCCGCCGCAAAGGACAGACGGGATGAAGAGAGACACGAACAGAGGTAACAGAAAGAGAAAGAGAATGAGCGCTAAGGAAGAAGAAGCTAACCGGTGAAGGAGAAGGAGGCGAGTAGAGAGAGGAGCAGAGGAGGTGACGCCGGCGGCCAGAGGCCTCGCCGACGTCGAGATCCAGATCTGACGGCGCTTTCTCGATAACTGTGGCTGAGAGCAAATTAGATATTTTAGTGGTTATTTCACTGTTTTAGTTAGCTTATGAAGTTTCATTAAATTAATTACTAAGTAGTTAGAAACTATACCCATTTATCATGAAAACAAGTTTTCAATACATTAATTTAAATTTAGAATGTGTTTATAAACTTTAAGAAAAACAAAAGCATATAATTTTCAGAGTATCTAGTATTTACCGAAAACTCAATATTTTCGTAGGGGTTAACCCATATATTTGGAGAAATTTTCAAAAAAAAGAAAATCTTGTTTTAATGCATAGTTACATCGTTCACTGATATATAATGATTTTCAAGGAGGTTTGAAACATTTGTTGTTTCCGTTTCTCAAGATAATAGATATTTTAGTGGTTATTTTACTGTTTAAGTTAGCTTATGAAGTTTCATTAAATTAATTACTAAGTAGTTAGAAACTATACCCATTTATCATGAAAACAAGTTTTCATTACATTAATTTAAATTTAGAATGTGTTTATAAATTTTTAAGAAAATCAAAAGCATATAATTTTCAGAGTATATAGGATTTACCGAAAACTCAATATTTTTGTAGGGGTTAACCCACATATTTGGAGAAATTTTTTTAAAAATGAAAAACTTGTTTTAATGCATATTTACATCGTTCACTGATATATGATGATTTTCAAAGAGGTTTGGAACATTTGTTGTCTCTGTTTCCCAAGATAATAGATATTTTAGTGGTTATTTCACTGTTTTAGTTAGCTTATGAAGTTTCATTAAATTAACTACTAAGTAGTTAGAAATTATACCCATTTATCATGAAAACAAGTTTTCCATACATTAATTCAAATTTAGAATGTGTTTATAAATTTTTAAGAAAACCAAAGCATATAATTTTCAGAATATATAGTATTTACCGAAAACTCAATATTTTCGTAGGGGTTAACCCACATATTTGGAGAAACTTTCAAAAAAATGAAAATCTTGTTTTAATGCATAGTTACATCGTTCACTGATATATGATGATTTTCAAAGAGGTTTGGAACATTTGTTGTTTCCGTTTCTCAAAATAATAGATATTTTAGTGGTTATTTCACTGTTTAAAGTAGCTTATGAAGTTTCATTAAATTAATTACTAAGTAGTTAGAAACTATACCCATTTATCATGAAAACAAGTTTTCCATTCATTAATTCAAATTTAGAATGTCTTTATAAATTTTTAAGAAAAACAAAAGCATATAATTTTCAGAGTATCTAGTATTTACCGAAAACTCAATATTTTCGTAGGGGTTAACCCATATATTTGGAGAAATTTTCAAAAAAATGAAAATCTTGTTTTAATGCATAGTTACATCGTTCACTGATATATAATGATTTTCAAAGAGGTTTGGAACATTTGTTGTTTCCGTTTCTCAAGATAATAGATATTTTAGTGGTTATTTCACTGTTTTAGTTAGCTTATGAAGTTTCATTAAATTAATTACTAAGTAGTTAGAAACTATACCCATTTATCATGAAAACAAGTTTTCCATACATTAATTCAAATTTAGAATGTGTTTATAAATTTTTAAGAAAAACAAAAGCATATAATTTTCAGAGTATATAGGATTTACCGAAAACTCAATATTTTCGTAGGGGTTAACCCACATATTTGGAGAAATTTTCAAAAAAATGAAAATCTTGTTTTAATGCATATTTACATCGTTCACTGATATATGATGATTTTCAAAGAGGTTTGGAACATTTGTTGTCTTTGTTTCTCAAGATAATAGATATTTTAGTGGTTATTTCACTGTTTTAGTTAGCTTATGGAGTTTCATTAAATTAACTACTAAGTAGTTAGAAATTATACCCATTTATCATGAAAACAAGTTTTCCATACATTAATTCAAATTTAGAATGTGTTTATAAATTTTAAGAAAAACAAAAGCATATAATTTTCAGAGTATCTAGTATTTACCGAAAACTCAATATTTTCGTAGGGGTTAACCCATATATTTGGAGAAATTTTCAAAAAAATGAAAATCTTGTTTTAATGCATAGTTACATCGTTCACTGATATATAATGATTTTCAAAGAGGTTTGGAACATTTGTTGTTTCCGTTTCTCAAGATAATAGATATTTTAGTGGTTATTTCACTGTTTTAGTTAGCTTATGAAGTTTCATTAAATTAATTACTAAGTAGTTAGAAACTATACCCATTTATCATGAAAACAAGTTTTCCATTCATTAATTCAAATTTAGAATATGTTTATAAATTTTTAAGAAAAACAAAAGCATATAATTTTCAGTGTATATAGTATTTACCAAAAACAAAATATTTTTGTAGGGGTTAACCCACATATTTGGAGAAATTTTCAAAAATATGAAAATCTTGTTTTAATACATATTTACATCGGTCACTGATATATGATGATTTTCAAAGAGGTTTGGAACATTTCTTGTTTTCGTTTCTCAAGATAATAGATATTTTAGTGGTTATTTCACTGTTTTAGTTAGCTTATGAAGTTTCATTAAATTAATTACTAAGTAGTTAGAAACTACACCCATTTATCATGAAAACAAGTTTTCAATACATTAATTTAAATTTAGAATGTGTTTATAAATTTTAAGAAAAACAAAAGCATATAATTTTCAGAGTATCTAATATTTACCGAAAACTCAATATTTTCGTAGGGGTTAACCCATATATTTGGAGAATTTTTCAAAAAAATGAAAATCTTGTTTTAATGCATAGTTACATCGTTCACTGATATATAATGATTTTCAAAGAGGTTTGGAACATTTGTTGTTTCCGTTTCTCAAGATAATAGATATTTTAGTGGTTATTTTACTGTTTAAGTTAGCTTATGAAGTTTCATTAAATTAATTACTAAGTAGTTAGAAACTATACCCATTTATCATGAAAACAAGTTTTCAATACGTTAATTTAAATTTAGAATATGTTTATAAATTTTTAAGAAAATCAAAAGCATATAATTTTCAGAGTATATAGGATTTACCGAAAACTCAATATTTTCGTAGGGGTTAACCCACATATTTGGATAATTTTTTAAAAAATGAAAGTCTTGTTTTAATGCATATTTACATCATTCACTGATATATGATGATTTTCAAAGAGGTTTGGAACATTTGTTGTTTCCGTTTCTCAAGATAATAGATATTTTAGTGGTTATTTCATTGTTTAAAGTAGCTTATGAAGTTTCATTAAATTAATTACTAAGTAGTTAGAAACTATACCCATTTATCATGAAAACAAGTTTTCAATACATTAATTTAAATTTAGAATGTGTTTATAAATTTTTAAGAAAATAAAAAGCATATAATTTTCAGAGTATATAGGATTTACCGAAAACTCAATATTTTCGTAGGGGTTAACCCACATATTTGGAGAAATTTTCAAAAAAATGAAAATCTTGTTTTAATGCATAGTTACATCGTTCACTGATATATGATGATTTTCAAAGAGGTTTGGAACATTTGTTGTTTCCGTTTCTCAAGATAATAGATATTTTAGTGGTTATTTCACTGTTTTAGTTAGCTTATGAAGTTTCATTAAATTAATTACTAAGTAGTTAGAAACTATACCCATTTATCATGAAAACAAGTTTTCAATACATTAATTCAAATTTAGAATGTGTTTATAAATTTTTAAGAAAAACAAAAGCATATAATTTTCAGAGTATATAGGATTTACCGAAAACTCAATATTTTCGTAGGGGTTAACCCACATATTTGGAGAAATTTTCAAAAAAATGAAAATCTTGTTTTAATGCATAGTTACATCGTTCACTGATATATGATGATTTTCAAAGAGGTTTGGAACATTTGTTGTTTCCGTTTCTCAAGATAATAGATATTTTAGTGGTTATTTCACTGTTTTAGTTAGCTTATGAAGTTTCATTAAATTAATTACTAAGTAGTTAGAAACTATACCCATTTATCATGAAAACAAGTTTTCAATACATTAATTCAAATTTAGAATGTGTTTATAAATTTTTAAGAAAAACAAAAGCATATAATTTTCAGAGTATATAGGATTTACCGAAAACTCAATATTTTCGTAGGGGTTAACCCACATATTTGGAGAAATTTTCAAAAAAATGAAAATCTTGTTTTAATGCATAGTTACATCGTTCACTGATATATGATGATTTTCAAAGAGGTTTGGAACATTTGTTGTTTCCGTTTCTCAAGATAATAGATATTTTAGTGGTTATTTCACTGTTTTAGTTAGCTTATGAAGTTTCATTAAATTAATTACTAAGTAGTTAGAAACTATACCCATTTATCATGAAAACAAGTTTTCAATACATTAATTCAAATTTAGAATGTGTTTATAAATTTTTAAGAAAAACAAAAGCATATAATTTTCAGAGTATATAGGATTTACCGAAAACTCAATATTTTCGTAGGGGTTAACCCACATATTTGGAGAAATTTTCAAAAAAATGAAAATCTTGTTTTAATGCATAGTTACATCGTTCACTGATATATGATGATTTTCAAAGAGGTTTGGAACATTTGTTGTTTCCGTTTCTCAAGATAATAGATATTTTAGTGGTTATTTCACTGTTTTAGTTAGCTTATGAAGTTTCATTAAATTAATTACTAAGTAGTTAGAAACTATACCCATTTATCATGAAAACAAGTTTTCAATACATTAATTCAAATTTAGAATGTGTTTATAAATTTTTAAGAAAAACAAAAGCATATAATTTTCAGAGTATATAGGATTTACCGAAAACTCAATATTTTCGTAGGGGTTAACCCACATATTTGGAGAAATTTTCAAAAAAATGAAAATCTTGTTTTAATGCATAGTTACATCGTTCACTGATATATGATGATTTTCAAAGAGGTTTGGAACATTTGTTGTTTCCGTTTCTCAAGATAATAGATATTTTAGTGGTTATTTCACTGTTTTAGTTAGCTTATGAAGTTTCATTAAATTAATTACTAAGTAGTTAGAAACTATACCCATTTATCATGAAAACAAGTTTTCAATACATTAATTCAAATTTAGAATGTGTTTATAAATTTTTAAGAAAAACAAAAGCATATAATTTTCAGAGTATATAGGATTTACCGAAAACTCAATATTTTCGTAGGGGTTAACCCACATATTTGGAGAAATTTTCAAAAAAATGAAAATCTTGTTTTAATGTATATTTACATCGTTCACTGATATATGATGATTTTCAAAGAGGTTTGGAACATTTGTTGTCTCTGTTTCTCAAGATAAAAGATATTTTAGTGGTTATTTCACTGTTTTAGTTAGCTTATGAAGTTTCATTAAATTAATTACTAAGTAGTTAGAAATTATACCCATTTATCATGAAAACACATGAAAACAAGTTTTCCATACATTAATTCAAATTTAGAATGTGTTTATAAATTTTTAAGAAAAACAAAAGCATATAATTTTCAGAGTATATAGTATTTACCGAAAACTCAATATTTTCGTAGGGGTTAACCCACATATTTGGAGAAATTTTCAAAAAAATGAAAATCTTGTTTTAATGCATAGTTACATCGTTCACTGATATATGATGATTTTCAAAGAGGTTTGGAACATTTGTTGTTTCCGTTTCTCAAGATAATAGATATTCTAGTGGTTATTTCACTGTTTAAAGTAGCTTATGAAGTTTCATTAAATTAATTACTAAGTAGTTAGAAACTATACCCATTTATCATGAAAACAAGTTTTCCATTCATTAATTCAAATTTAGAATGTGTTTATAAATTTTTAAGAAAACCAAAGCATATAATTTTCAGATGTATATAGTATTTACCGAAAACTCAATATTTTCGTAGGGGTTAACCCACATATTTGGAGAAATTTTCAAAAAAATGAAAATCTTGTTTTAGTGCATAGTTACATCGTTCACTGATATATGATGATTTTCAAAGAGGTTTGGAACATTTGTTGTTTCCGTTTCTCAAGATAATAGATATTTTAGTTGTTAATTCACTGTATTAGTTAGCTTATGAAGTTTCATTAAATTAATTACTAAGTAGTTAGAAACTATACCCATTTATCATGAAAACAAGTTTTCCATTCATTAATTCAAATTTAGAATATGTTTATAAATTTTTAAGAAAAACAAAAACATATAATTTTCAGTGTATATAGTATTTACCGAAAACTAAATATTTTTGTAGGGGTTAACCCACATATTTGGAGAAATTTTCAAAAATATGAAAATCTTGTTTTAGTGCATAGTTACATCGTTCACTGATATATGATGATTTTCAAAGAGGTTTGGAACATTTGTTGTTTCCGTTTCTCAAGATAATAGATATTTTAGTGGTTATTTCACTGTTTTAGTTAGCTTATGAAGTTTCATTAAATTAATTACTAAGTAGTTAGAAACTATACCCATTTATCATGAAAACAAGTTTTCAATACATTAATTCAAATTTAGAATGTGTTTATAAATTTTTAAGAAAAACAAAAGCATATAATTTTCAGAGTATATAGGATTTACCGAAAACTCAATATTTTCGTAGGGGTTAACCCACATATTTGGAGAAATTTTCAAAAAAATGAAAATCTTGTTTTAATGCATAGTTACATCGTTCACTGATATATGATGATTTTCAAAGAGGTTTGGAACATTTGTTGTTTCCGTTTCTCAAGATAATAGATATTTTAGTGGTTATTTCACTGTTTTAGTTAGCTTATGAAGTTTCATTAAATTAACTACTAAGTAGTTAGAAATTATACCCATTTATCATGAAAACAAGTTTTCCATACATTAATTCAAATTTAGAATGTGTTTATAAATTTTTAAGAAAACCAAAGCATATAATTTTCAGAGTATATAGTATTTACCGAAAACTCAATATTTTCGTAGGGGTTAACCCACATATTTTGAGAAATTTTCAAAAAAATGAAAATCTTGTTTTAATGCATAGTTACATCGTTCACTGATATATGATGATTTTCAAAGAGGTTTGGAACATTTGTTGTTTTCGTTTCTTAAGATAATAGATATTTTAGTGGTTATTTCACTGTTTAAAGTAGCTTATGAAGTTTCATTAAATTAATTACTAAGTAGTTAGAAACTATACCCATTTATCATGAAAACAAGTTTTCCATTCATTAATTCAAATTTAGAATGTGTTTATAAATTTTTAAGAAAACCAAAGCATATAATTTTCAGAGTATATAGTATTTACCGAAAACTCAATATTTTCGTAGAGGTTAACCCACATATTTGGAGAAATTTTCAAAAAAATGAAAATCTTGTTTTAGTGCATAGTTACATCGTTCACTGATATATGATGATTTTCAAAGAGGTTTGGAACATTTGTTGTTTCCGTTTCTCAAGATAATAGATATTTTAGTGGTTATTTCACTGTTTAAAGTAGCTTATGAAGTTTCATTAAATTAATTACTAAGTAGTTAGAAACTATACCCATTTATCATGAAAACAAGTTTTCCATTCATTAATTCAAATTTAGAATGTGTTTATAAATTTTTAAGAAAACCAAAGCATATAATTTTCATAGTATATAGTATTTACCGAAAACTCAATATTTTCGTAGGGGTTAACCCACATATTTGGAGAAATTTTCAAAAAAATGAAAATCTTGTTTTAGTGCATAGTTACATCGTTCACTGATATATGATGATTTTCAAAGAAGTTTGGAACATTTGTTGTTTCCGTTTCTCAAGATAATAGATATTTTAGTTGTTAATTCACTGTATTAGTTAGCTTATGAAGTTTCATTAAATTAATTACTAAGTAGTTAGAAACTATACCCATTTATCATGAAAACAAGTTTTCAATACATTAATTTAAATTTAGAATGTGTTTATAAATTTTTAAGAAAAACAAAAGCATATAATTTTCAGAGTATATAGGATTTACCGAAAACTCAATATTTTCGTAGGGGTTAACCCACATATTTGGAGAAATTTTCAAAAAAATGAAAATCTTGTTTTAATGCATAGTTACATCGTTCACTGATATATGATGATTTTCAAAGAGGTTTGGAACATTTGTTGTTTCCGTTTCTCAAGATAATAGATATTTTAGTGGTTATTTCACTGTTTTAGTTAGCTTATGAAGTTTCATTAAATTAATTACTAAGTAGTTAGAAACTATACCCATTTATCATGAAAACAAGTTTTCAATACATTAATTCAAATTTAGAATGTGTTTATAAATTTTTAAGAAAAACAAAAGCATATAATTTTCAGAGTATATAGGATTTACCGAAAACTCAATATTTTCGTAGGGGTTAACCCACATATTTGGAGAAATTTTCAAAAAAATGAAAATCTTGTTTTAATGCATAGTTACATCGTTCACTGATATATGATGATTTTCAAAGAGGTTTGGAACATTTGTTGTTTCCGTTTCTCAAGATAATAGATATTTTAGTGGTTATTTCACTGTTTTAGTTAGCTTATGAAGTTTCATTAAATTAATTACTAAGTAGTTAGAAACTATACCCATTTATCATGAAAACAAGTTTTCAATACATTAATTCAAATTTAGAATGTGTTTATAAATTTTTAAGAAAAACAAAAGCATATAATTTTCAGAGTATATAGGATTTACCGAAAACTCAATATTTTCGTAGGGGTTAACCCACATATTTGGAGAAATTTTCAAAAAAATGAAAATCTTGTTTTAATGCATAGTTACATCGTTCACTGATATATGATGATTTTCAAAGAGGTTTGGAACATTTGTTGTTTCCGTTTCTCAAGATAATAGATATTTTAGTGGTTATTTCACTGTTTTAGTTAGCTTATGAAGTTTCATTAAATTAATTACTAAGTAGTTAGAAACTATACCCATTTATCATGAAAACAAGTTTTCAATACATTAATTCAAATTTAGAATGTGTTTATAAATTTTTAAGAAAAACAAAAGCATATAATTTTCAGAGTATATAGGATTTACCGAAAACTCAATATTTTCGTAGGGGTTAACCCACATATTTGGAGAAATTTTCAAAAAAATGAAAATCTTGTTTTAATGCATAGTTACATCGTTCACTGATATATGATGATTTTCAAAGAGGTTTGGAACATTTGTTGTTTCCGTTTCTCAAGATAATAGATATTTTAGTGGTTATTTCACTGTTTTAGTTAGCTTATGAAGTTTCATTAAATTAATTACTAAGTAGTTAGAAACTATACCCATTTATCATGAAAACAAGTTTTCAATACATTAATTCAAATTTAGAATGTGTTTATAAATTTTTAAGAAAAACAAAAGCATATAATTTTCAGAGTATATAGGATTTACCGAAAACTCAATATTTTCGTAGGGGTTAACCCACATATTTGGAGAAATTTTCAAAAAAATGAAAATCTTGTTTTAATGCATAGTTACATCGTTCACTGATATATGATGATTTTCAAAGAGGTTTGGAACATTTGTTGTTTCCGTTTCTCAAGATAATAGATATTTTAGTGGTTATTTCACTGTTTTAGTTAGCTTATGAAGTTTCATTAAATTAATTACTAAGTAGTTAGAAACTATACCCATTTATCATGAAAACAAGTTTTCAATACATTAATTCAAATTTAGAATGTGTTTATAAATTTTTAAGAAAAACAAAAGCATATAATTTTCAGAGTATATAGGATTTACCGAAAACTCAATATTTTCGTAGGGGTTAACCCACATATTTGGAGAAATTTTCAAAAAAATGAAAATCTTGTTTTAATGCATAGTTACATCGTTCACTAATATATGATGATTTTCAAAGAGGTTTGGAACATTTGTTGTTTCCGTTTCTCAAGATAATAGATATTTTAGTGGTTAATTCACTGTATTAGTTAGCTGATGAAGTTTCATTAAATTAATTACTAAGTAGTTAGAAACTATACCCATTTATCATAAAAACAAGTTTTCTATTCATTAATTCAAATTTAGAATATGTTTATAAATTTTTAAGAAAAACAAAAGCAAATAATTTTCAGTGTATATAGTATTTACCGAAAACTAAATATTTTTGTAGGGGTTAACCCACATATTTGGAGAAATTTTCAAAAATATGAAAATCTTGTTTTAATGCATATTTACATCGTTCACTGATATATGATGATTTTCAAAGAGGTTTGGAACATTTGTTGTTTTCGTTTCTCAAGATAATAGATATTTTAGTGGTTATTTCACTGTTTTAGTTAGCTTATGAAGTTTCATTAAATTAACTACTAAGTAGTTAGAAACTATACTCATTTATCATGAAAACAAGTTTTCAATACATTAATTTAAATTTAGAATGTGTTTATAAATTTTTAAGAAAAACAAAAGCATATAATTTTCAGAGTATATAGGATTTACCGAAAACTCAATATTTTCGTAGGGGTTAACCCACATATTTGGAGAAATTTTTTAAAAAATGAAAATCTTGATTTAATGCATATTTACATCATTCACTGATATATGATGATTTTCAAAGAGGTTTGGAACATTTGTTGTCTCCTTTTCTCTAGAGAATAAATATTTTAGTGGTTATTTCACTGTTTTAGTTAGATTATGTAGTTTTATTAAATTAACTAATACGTAGTTATAAATTATACCCATTTATCATGAAAACAAGTTTTCCATTCATTAATTCAAATTTAGTATATGTTTACAAATTTTTAAGAAAAACAAAAGCATATAATTTTCAGTGTATATAATATTTACCGAAAACTAAATATTTTTGTAGGGGTTAACCCACATATTTGGAGAAATTTTCAAAAATATGAAAATATTGTTTTAATGCATATTTACATCGTTCACTGATATATGATGATTTTCAAAGAGGTTTGGAACATTTGTTGTTTCCGTTTCTCAAGATAATAGATGTTTTACTGGTTATTTCCTTGTTTTAGTTAGCTTATGAAGTTTCTTTAACTTAATTACTAAGTAGTTAGAAACTATACCCATTTATCATGAAAACAAGTTTTCAATACATTAATTTAAATTTATAATGTGTTTATAAATTTTTAAGAAAAACAAAAGTATATAATTTTCATAGTATATAGGAATTACCGAAAACTCAATATTTTCGTAGGGGTTAACCCACATATTTGGAGAAATTTTTTAAAAAATGAAAATCTTGTTTTAATGCATATTTACATCGTTCATTGATATATGATGATTTTCAAAGAGGTTTGGAACATTTGTTGTCTCTGTTTCTCAAGATAATAGATATTTTAGTGGTTATTTCACTGTTTTAGTTAGCTTATGAAGTTTCATTAAATTAACTACTAAGTAGTTAGAAATTATACCCATTTATCATGAAAACAAGTTTTCCATACATTAATTCAAATTTAGAATGTGTTTATAAATTTTTAAGAAAACCAAAGCATATAATTTTCAGAGTATATAGTATTTACCGAAAACTCAATATTTTCGTAGGGGTTAACCTACATATTTGGAGAAATTTTTACAAAAATGGAAATCTTGTTTTAATGCATATTTACATCATTCACTGATATATGACGATTTTCAAATAGGTTTGGAACATTTGTTGTCTCTGTTTCTCAAGATAATAGATATTTTAGTGGTTATTTAACTGTTTTAGTTAGCTTATGAAGTTTCTTTAATTTAACTACTAAGTAGTTAGAAATTATACCCATTTATCATGAAAACAAGTTTTCCATACATTAATTCAAATTTAGAAAGTGTTTATAAATTTTTAAGAAAACCAAAGCATATAGTTTTCAGAGTATATAGTATTTACCAAAAACTCAATATTTTCGTAGTGGTTAACCCACATATTTGAAGAAATTTTCAAAAAAATGAAAATCTTGTTTTATGCATAGTTGCATCGTTCACTGACATATGATGATTTTCAAAGAGGTTTGAAACACTTGTTGTTTCCGTTTCTCTTGAGAATAGATATTTTAGTGGTTATTTCATTGTTTTAGGTAGATTATGAAGTTTTACTAAATTAATTATTAAGTAGTTAGAAATTATACCCTTTATCATGAAATTTTTTTTCCATTTAATAATTCAAATTTATAATGTGATTATAAATATTTAAGAAACACAAAAGCATATAATTTTTAGTATATAAATTATTTACCGAAAACTTAATATTTCCGTAAGGGTTAACCTACATCTTTTAAGAAATTTTCAAAAAATAAAAATCTTGTTTTAATGCATAGTTGCATCATTCACTGACATATGATGATTTTCAAAGAGGTTTGGAACATTTGTTGTCTCTGTTTCTCTAGAATTAGAGATTTAATTGGTTATTTTATTATTTTAAATAGATTATGAATTTTTATTAAATTAATTATAAGTAGTTAGAACTTATACCCATTTATCTTGAAAAAATGTTTTCCATACATTAATTTAAATTTAGAATGTGTTTATAAAATTTTAAGAAACATAAAAGCATATAATTTTTAGTATATAGAGTATTTACCGAAAACTCAATATTTTCGTAGGGGTTAACCCACATATTTGGAAAAAAAATTTAAAAAATGAAAAATCTTGTTTTAATGCATAGCTGCATCGTTCACTGGCATATGATGATTTTCAAAGAGGTTTGGGACATCTGTTGTCTCCGTTTCTCTAGAGAATAGATATTTTAGTGGTTATTTCACTGTTTTAATTAGATTATGAAGATTTATTAAATTAATTACTAAATAATTAGAAATTATACTCATTTATCATCAAAACAAGTTTTCCATACTCATTTATAATTTTTCACAATTATTTAATAAATTTTCTTTTGCGTAATTGGAAGTCAAGACCAGCTTGTGTAGAAATGAACATTTTTGACTTTTAAAAGAAATGTGACCAGTTTTATTCATAAATACATGCATTTAACAAATATGATAACTGTATTAAATATAATAAGTGATGGGCCATGCGGCAATGCCCATATCCCCATATTGTCTTCATATCAATTGAGTGGGCCCTTTAATAGGCCCAATATGATGGAGCTGGTTTTTAAAGTCTACTTCTATTATGGGGTCCACTTACCATGTCGATCCCATGAGAGGAGAAAGAGTCAAACTCCACGTGCAAGCAAGTTATTAGACACTGCAGCAAAGCTCAAATCTGTAGAATCGAGAGAAAACACAAGGCACAAAATAATTCCAAGAACACAAATCTCTTTTATTAAAAATCCTTTGTGCAATCTCTTACAAACTTGCTTAATCCGAATTACACGACTCGACACGGATCGATTCCTAACACACCCAACTTGCTTGACTCAACACCTGTTGATCAAGTCTCCCAACACTCAGCAATGAAACCCCAAAACCCTTTCTGTGTTTCTCTTTAAGAATTACAATCAAAAGCCATAATTCTCAAACTAGGTAAAAACCAAAATATATATTAAATAATCTTTTTCTATTATCTAATATATTATTTCCTATATTTTAGCATCACAAAATCTTATAATTTCGTCAACTAAACATATGGAAATATCCCCCAATCGTCACATCTTAATGTTTCTTTTTTATTCTCCGAAGCATGTGTAACACATTAGTCTCCATGTGTAACACATGTTACGAACCATAACTTCACAACTGCAACAACCTACCAAGCTCCAATTTCTTGAGCTTACAAAATCTACCCATATCCTGGATAAGTAGTCCAGCTTTTATCCGAAAGCTTTTTTACTTACACTACCAAAAGGGTGTTTAAAGAGTAAGTCCGGTCTTAATCAACCAAAGTCAACGTCCGAGATAAGTAAGACGACGAAGTCAACGATTATGTTTCAACTTTAAAGTGGAGAGAGTGTGAAATTAAATATAATCGAAAGGGAGTCTTCGGTGGCAAAAGCATATACTGTTCACAAGTCAGAACCAGCTTGCTCACTGTGTTTCACAGGCGCAAGTCAAGCCCTTCACATGTTAGCATTTAATACTCTTTTCTCTTCCTTTTTCTTATACATAATTGTTGTTTTTTTATACGTAGTTGGAAAAAAAAAGGTTGTTTTATACGTATTTTGTCAAACTTCCCACCTCCACTAGATTTTGCATCCTATAGTTATTGTACGCCGTGTATTTGTATAGATTACAAAGTTTATAATTGTATAGTAACACAATGATAGTACTTTTTGTGTGTTTTCTTAAATAAAATTTCAGTTATTTAATAATAGTAAATTGTAAATTTCAAAAATTGATTGACTTCATTTAATTATTATTTATTTTACTTTATTTTAAATTGATGATTTGAAAATTAATTTATTTATAATGTAAATTTGATATGTTTTTAATAGATATAACCAAATGAAAATATTGTCTTTGTAAAATAGAAAGAATAGAATCTAAATTACTAAATAGAAAGAAATCTCCTAGCTCTTTTGAGAAAATTGAATGATTTTTGTTAACTGCTAAGGTAATCTTTATGTTAACTTCCTGGAGAGAATAATGCATGCCTTAGAGACTAATCATGTGTTGGTGCACGCACACCTTCTTGTTTATCTTTTAATTTTGTCATCCATATAAACAAATTCAGTTTACACTTTGTAAACCAAAATAATAATTATGCATTGGTTTAATTATTTTATTATATATTTGAACAAAAAGAAATTCAAAGGTGCCTTTTTGTTTATTTCCCAAAAAAATTCATTACTGTTATTTTTTGGTCAATCATACTGTTGTTTAGAAGAACAAAAATAACGTTTTTGAAATCTTCACACAACCTGTCTTGTATTTCTTAAGTCTTTATAAATGTTTCCAACTTGAATTTGTGGTATTTTAATAATGTTTATGTCAGTTGCAAATCAAAATTATCACATTTTTAGTCGTCGAGGCAATATTACAATTATAATACGTAATAAATATAATTAAATGTATAAATAGTGTTTGAATAACTCCAGTAGGTAGACTCTTTCTGTTACCATTTAATGACATTTTGTCTTCAGAGATTATGATTGATTCGAAATGACAAAATTGATAATATGTTATTTTATTCCTTTAATTAGTTTTATTATTATTATGTAGTGATATTTAATCCAGATAAATCAACCTCACAAATCTTGTTTTTAACAGCTCATGAAACTGGCAAAACATAATTTCATTTTTTGTTCGGAAACATAATCTCACTTTGAGGATAGAAATTGAGTCTTATAGATGTATTTTCTTGCACACAGAAAAGAAGATGGGTTTTCAATTTTCAGTTGAAAAAGACATTTGTATAACCCATATGAGCCACAAAGTACAAACACATTACACATACCTTAATAAAGATGATACATCCTTACTGAAACATACAAATTATAAGAAAAAGAGATTACATCACCAAAAGGGAAAAAGAGTGTTGTAGAGCTAAAAAGCTACTAAAGACTCTAAAACCCTAATGCAATAATAAGCATACATATTATAGGTTATAACTCTAATATTATTTGTTATAACTCATAACTAATTAAGCCCTCAAATTTTATTTTAAAAAATACTCCACCTGATGTAGTTCTAGAACATCGCTTCTTGTCCTTCTAATGACATACCAACCATGTTCTCATCAAATAACCATTTCTCCAACAAAGACAGAGATCCTTGCGATATCAAACCGAAATCTTGATCCATAGCTATTGCCGGTTTGCTCTCTTGGTCATGGAAGAAGTTTGTCTCCTGAGTCAGATTTTGAGTTTCTTCCATTGAATTGAAGCTAAAGAAAGATTGTTCAAACCCTTCTCCACCTTCTTCGGAAGCTGCTGAAGCAAGTGGTCCGGTCTCTGAAACAGGTGATGAGGATGTCAAGGTTAATGGTTTTGGTGTGCCTTTCATGAAATCTTGAAGCAACCGAGCGATGTTCTCAGCACTTGACGCATATACCCCTGATGAGTATATATTAGTAGTGGTTGTTGTTGTTGTGGTAGACGAAGAAGAAGATGATGGATCATAACAATGGTCTAGTAAAACTGATGAGAAGCTAGGGAGGTTTTGTGGTATGATTACTGGTGATGATGATGGTTTTGTGTCTAAAGACAAAGCCTCACAAAGAGCTTGCTTTGCCATGTTTATATCAGTCTGAAGTCTTCTCTCCCATTGACCTTTGTTTGAGCTTTGATATTGCTTCTTTGAAATAGTGTTTGATGAAGAGAAGTCATCATTATCTTCTTCACCAGATTCATTGACCTTCTTGAGCTTCTTCCTCAAGTGAGTGTTCCAATAGTTCTTTATATCATTGTCTGTCCTTTCTGGAAGGTATGATGCTATGGCTGCCCATCTAAACACAAAGAAAAAACATATTTAGATCTTATTATATACATATATTAACACAAGAAAGATATTTCTTGAAAAATAAAGATCATGTGCATGTCTATTACCTGTTGCCCAAAAGGGCTTGGAGATGAACAATCATCTTCTCTTCATGCTCAGTGAAATTTCCACGCTTAATACCGGGTCGAAGATAATTAGTCCATCTCAATCTGCAGCTCTTGCTACATCTCCTCAGACCTAAAACACCAAATTAAAAAAGATTTTAACCCAAAATAATTCAAGGAAAATGGATAAATTGGTAATCAGAGATGTGTGGACAAGAGAGTTGATGAAATAACTTAGGCTATTTACTATACTTATTAATGATCCTACCAACCGAGGAACATAATATATATAGAAATTTAATCCTCCAAATAAAATTCAAAACAAAAGAAAACGTATAAGTATTAAAAGTTTAATTGAAGAAACTAACTGGTTTGTGATCAAGAAAGTACAAAGACAAACCTGTGTTAGTAGGGACAGATCTCCAGTTTCCAGGACCATGTTCTTGGATGTAAGAAACTAAGATGATGTCTTCCTCTGGTGTCCATGGCCCTTTCTTCACACCAGTCTTTTCACAACAAGGTGGTCTTCCCATTTTTTCTTCTTCCAATATGAAGATATAAAGCTTAGGGCAAGAAACTCGACTTTAAAAAAGGACTTTGATAATATTATAGAACAAAACCTTAATCTTTGTGGGTTTTTTCTGTAGAACAATTAGAAATTTTGAGGATTAAGACAAGGTAAGTCCAAATAGGTTTGGTTTTGTCTGAAGAAATGGAGAGAGATGTTGGTTATATTTATAGAAAAGTGAGTAAGATGAGAGAGAGTGTGAGGAGAGAGAGCAAAAGATGAGTCAATTAGTAAGTAATTAGTAAACTAATGGAATAAAAAGCAACAATAATGAAGGGGCTTGGCTTTGGCCTTTGCTTTCAAAGAGTCAACATGGACAGCAAAATGCATTTACTCTCTTCTCTCCAAAGTCAGCCTCCTTCTTCTATCTCTCTCCGACTTATACACGGTTTCAAACACAAATATTTTTGTTTTGACGTTTGCGTTTACTTACTAAAAGTATAAATAAATGTAATATATTTGGTGTTTGAAACACGAAAATAAAAAATACATCCCTAAAAGTCTAAAAATTTCCTTCAATTTATGCTTTGCAGTTTTTATTATTCACAACTTGTGTTAATCTATCATCAATCTGAAAGTTATGAAACAAATATTATTTTTTGCAACAAGGTTATGAAAATATTTTCTGATGAATAAGTTGTAAGTATACATATATATATTCAATATATATATATATGAATATATATTGAATATTACGTTCATGAGCTTGTGTGTGTATATGAATATATCTCAGTTTGGACATTCAAAACCGTGTGGTTCTGATAAATGCATGATGTGTGAGATAAATGAGTGGCACCGAAAGAAGACAAAATTAAAAGGAGAGACAGAAAGCTAATATTCCGATATTGCTTGTAGTTTTATTATCAGATAAATAGCTTATAATAGGTGGTTATTTGGTTTATCAGAAAGATTTTCTGAATTTACAGTGGATGAATCCATTTCCCTACATAAATATCTGTTTTTTTTGCATGAAATGATACTGATTTAAAATGAAAAATAATTTTTATAAGTAAATAATTAAAAATATGATATTCCACAAGAGAAAAATAAGAAAACAATATTGTGAGTGTTTCAAATATATATATATATATATATATATATTGTGAAGACAATTTGTTTCATTTTTGTATATTCATACAAAATTATCGCTTCAATCCTTTATAATTAAGTATTGGCAGGAGGATATAACTGCAAAGGCAAGAAAATTTGTTTGTGTATTATTGGATATGGTCTTATAGACCATTTTGTCGTCTTGATATGTATTCCATAGAGTTTTGAATTCATTAAGTATAATTGTCAAACCTGGCCAATATTTGAAAGTGACGACTATTTTAACTAATTCTTGTGGATTGATAACAAAATTATTGCATTAGTACTGATGATTATTTAAGCATTTCAAAACCCATACAATACTCCTAAGTTTTAAGTTCAGTATGTAATGAGGAAATGTTCTTATGGCATCTTTGGAGTTCAAGTAAATTGATTGATCCATCTTGTGATTGCAGGATTCAACCCGTTCAAGTGGTGGTTTCATCATTTTTCTATGAACCATTCATGCGACATATGAATGTTGGTTTATCTGTGTATTCCACTAGTGTGATCTAATTGTTGGTCTAAACGGTGTATATGAGGCAAGTCAGTTATAAAAATAATTTTCTAAAACAATCGTTTTAGAAATATTATAAAAGATTGGTCTAGGCAATGTTTGAAAATCCGTTTAGGCACTGTTTTTTTATGAAATGTATAATTTTAATTTTATTAAAATACTTATTTATTTCCTAGTTTTAGCAACTTTCACCACGCAGTCCTAATTTAATGTCACCTCCATTTTTATGAACACATCCATTGATTGTCGACCCCTCAGAAGTCCATAACTTATGGGGTACTATTTATTTGTTGCTTAATATTTGGGTTAGCATAATATGTCCAATTTATTAGATGTGAGCAAATTAATGGAGAAAATTTACCTTGAAATTGGATAGTTCTGTAAGACTAACTTTATTTTATTTTCTATTTCTTTTTTACTTCATTTCTAAGTAAGTTTTACTCCAATCTGATTTCATTTCTTTCTTAGAAATAAAAAATGAACAATATTATTTCAAATTTAAAAATTTACTGTTCAACTTTTCACTTTTTAAGATAATATTTTGTATTGTAAATTATTTCGTAAGTTTTATGTATTCTTATATTTTACCAAAATAAATTATATATATCAATATTATGAAATTAATTTCAAAATTTTGACTATTATTTTTTTATCTAATTAGATGTTTATAATAAAGAACATATGGATATTTATTTTTAAGAACTTTTAATTTGATTAAAAAGAATCGAAAATCAATAAACTCATCTCTTGATTCTAAACAGTTTTATTAATCACTTAAAGAAAATACATGTGGTATTTTTATAAATTATGATGTTTTTTTTTTGTTCATTCATATTATGTAATAAATTAATTATATAATAATGTTTAATTATATTAAATAATAACTGTGTTGGATTATTTGAAATATTTGAAATATTCTATATAAGAAATAAATGAAGCAAACTATTGGAGTAATATTGTTTTATTTTATTTTTCATTTTTTAAATGAACCTTTAAAGATAAAATGAAACTAACCATAACAAATACCATAATACTAATGTTTTGCACACAACTGTAAACGAATCCTTAAGACTCTCAACAGTAACATGATTTCCTCTTAGCTATTTGTCTATTTGACTTTTTATGGTCATAGAGACTCATGCATATTAACTCTCACAGTGAAGTTTACGGAAACGAATGCACCTCATCTTTAATTTTTAACCAACTTGAGATATAAATATAACTCCTAAAAGTGTTTAATTATTCTACTTATAAGAAAGTGTCTAGTTATTATTAAGCACCAACACACTTCCGACTTAGTACTATACTCATTAAGTTATTATTAATACGGTAATCTTCCACTCACACATTACCCAACAAACCTTTCAATTGTGATAATATTTTCAGATTACTTTTGATTTTACCAAATTTTATAGTACTTCATCTTAGTAATTTACGCGTTTTCTAACTTTATCGGAAGACGACTATATCAGGGAACACAGTTTTAGTTCACAAAAAGCTATTTAAACTTGAACTACCTGACAGTTTAGGCTTTTAGCGAAAAAAAATTACTACATGTTTTGATGAATTTAGATCGAAAAACAAGAGGAATATTACGAAGCACGTCGTGGCTGTGTGCATGGAGCTTCTAAAATTATTATCTATTCCAACGTGCATTGAGCTTATAAAATGAATACAAAAAAAAAAGATTTACTAATATGTTATGGAATTAGATTTTTCTACCAAAAACCAAGATTTTTTTTCTGTTGAAATCCCGTAACTACCACGTCCTTTGGGATGCGTCTCCCATACCTTTTTTATTCACTCATCTTCGGGGTTCATATATTAACTTTGCTTTGACTATATACGACATAGATACCTACTTATTTTCTTACTAATATCTATTAATTTATGAACTGTACTAGCTTATAAATGCACATGTTATCGAATTTCTTTTACATATAGCTAGGAGTGTTCAAATTGGGTTTGGGTTCAGTTTTTGTTAGTTTTTTTTAGTTTTTTAGTATTTTGATTTATAAAAATTAGCCATTATATTAAAATTATATACATTTTAGTTTGGTTTAACTAATATACTTTTGATTTCCGGTTTACTCGATTTCATACCAAAATTTGTAATTAAATTTATTTTTTATAATATTTTGGAATACTAGTTTATGATTAGAATCAGATTTTATATTAAATATATTTTCAGTACTCTAGTTTATAAATATAATGTTTTCTATTTACTTAACTGTTAAAAATAATAAGTGAAGTTAAAAAGTTTATAATTATGATAATTTTTAAAAAAAATTAAATAAAGTTAATAATATCATAATCTTATTAAATAACTAAATTTAGCACACATATATGTCAAACAAAAATATAAATTTATTTAATTTGATGAAGAAAAATCAAAACAAATATAAATTAAAATAAGTTAATAAATTATTAAAATTATGTTTTAAATACTAAAATCATATTAATAATATATATATATATATATATATTACTATTATATTTCAATTAATCAATTTTTTAGTTTTTCGATTCATATACCAAACCGTATCACTATACTACGGGTTTTTATAAATAACATTCATTAAATATTATTAAATCTAAATCAGTTTTTCTATTTTAGTTTGGTTTGGTGCTACTTGATTGAACACTTTTATATATGACTTTTAATAAATGAAAATATTAATTTCCCATCAAACAAAACCTTTGCCAGGGTTAAAACATATGATTACCAAACCACATAAACATGGTCAAGCGGTATAGTAAAATTAAAAATGTGTTAAAGATACCAGATTCAAAATATATCATCTCAGATTTATCTGTATGTGTGGTAGAAAATATAGGTATCTAATTTCTGTGATGAACAACTAGATCTCCTTAGTGTTAATAGACAACTCTTAAAAGAATCGGGGTCGGGTTCTAGTCAGTCGGATATTTTGGGTTATCAAAAAAAAAACATGGATGTAGTACAATATCCTAACTAACACACGTTCGAGAAGGTCATTAGAATACTTTCCATTTTTTGTGGTAAAATGATAGTTTCCTTCCGAATAAAAGTCTTTAGAATGCATTTTGAAATTTTGAAACTATCAATATAAGAAAAACAATACCAACAAAAAAATGAGACAACTATATTTACAATGTCACTATTATATGTCAATCCAGAGTTTAATTATAATAAATTAGTCAGTCGACTAAGGGTAATATATTATTCACTTCATCTTATAGCTCGAAATTTGTTTGTTTTATCTAGAATCAGTTTGTAAGTTCCTACAATGTTTCCTATAGTTTCCAGAAAATTAATATTTGATATATATAGCTAGAACAAGTCAACGACTCCGGTCGTCTTTTGGATGTAGACAAGCTTTAGATCATATCTTATTTTATACGCTATTAACTATTGAGTAAATAATTGGTAGGTTAACTTAGGGTTTAATTATCAAAACAAAATTTAGCTAGGGTTTAATATTTTAATCCCCAAAATTTAAGGGTTGAATGTGACTGTAGCAACATGTGCCAGCATTCAAAGAGAAAAATCAGGAAAGTTTCTTGTAAAAGAAACAATAACAAGGAGCATATTAGACCATTATTAATCCCGGTCTATTAACTGAGTTTCTTAGCTTCGGATAAGAGACGGTTTTTAGCTTTTCTTAGTTTTTAACTAAGAAAAAATAAGAACCGTCTCTTAAATAAGATATATAAGAGTCGTTTTTTAGCCGAAAAATGTAAAAAAAAACAAAAAATATGTGTTATGATGTCCTTAGAGCACCTCCAATGAGGGTTCTCCCATCGGAGTTCTTAATATATGTGTTATGTATGTATATATTATATAGGTATAAATAATTATGAGGTTCTATGAAAAATATGTGAGAGTTCTTAAAAGAAGAGTTTTAGAATTAATAGGAACCCTTATTTATGAGGTTTCACAATAATTGTGGACCTCATATATACTTATATAATATATATATATATACATAATACATATATTTAGAATTTCAAAGGGAAAACCCCCTAATGGAGATGTACTTCTCATGAAACAAAGTCAAATTTTTTACCACAATAAAATTTAAGAGTTTTTTTCTTTTCTAAAACATTAAGATTTCTTATAAAACAAAAACAAATTTACCAAATTATTCATCAATTGAATTTTCATTTGTCGAGCTCAGTAACTAGAGCTTGTGACCCATGTGGGACATTAAGATAATGGAACATGGCCCCTTTGTGAAAAAAAAGAAGAAGAAAGATCAACGACTCTAACATAAGCATAAGCACTAGTGTTTTTTGGGGGGTAATATTGTTACAATCGATCCACTTTGAAAAAAGAACAACAATATTTTTATTAGTCTTTTTTTTGGGCAATTTTTAATTCTGTTTTATAGTATTACGGAATTATGACATTTATTTATATAAGAAATAATCTTAAGGACTGAGAAAGATTTTTTGTGTATATATTTATAATATATAGCTAATCAGAATGATATACATGAATATTTTTACTCAAGCAAAAAAATAATGCTTCTTTGCGAGACCCCTAGCTCTTTTTATTGACAGCAAAACAAAATCTCTATATATACACCCATTACGCTAGCTAGAAAATTTGTTCGAAAGTCATTAACTACATAACCATAATTGTTTTGACTGATTCAAATGGTGTAAGGCAAATACAAGTCTTTGAAAGCATGAAATTTTCCAATCCAACTTGCATCCTCTGATTTAAAAACGGCACGGATCTCCTGTTTTTAAGATTGCATAAGTCAAAATCATTAATAGCTTGATATTTTTGGCACTTTGGACTAATTCTTCTGAAACTAACTATAAATTCTAATACAATGAAGGCTTTCAACGAGTTAAAGTTAGGTAAACATATTGACGGTCTATATATTAAGTACTCCTTCCATATCATTTAAGTGGTATTTTAAAAAAAATGTTTCATTTAAATTTTTCAAGTTTTTATGTAAAAAATAAATGTAGTTTGATATTTTTAACAATTTGTATTATGCAAATTTTTTTATTAGTTGAATTAATTATAATTATTGTTATTTTTAGAAAAAAAATTACATTAATTGGTAAAAAACACTTATTTGATACATATAGGGTATAAAAAAGTATTACAATGTGATCGGAGACTTTCTTTTTTTCGATATCATGATTAAAGAACTTTACAACTATTTTTTCCAGAATATTTGGTGTTTCATGTTTGTCGTCACCTGCATATAATGTGTGCATAGTATTTAGTTTGATTTTACTGGACTCAAATCTTAATATAGCTAGTAGTTTCGGCCATGACACAAAATTTGGGATTTAGCTTATACTTAGCTTCTTTATTTAAAAATAATCTTTTGGTGACAATGAATTATAATCAATATGGTGATATTTTAATGAAGACATGTCTTGGCGAAATTCGTTCAAATGATATTTGAATTATACTATAGTTGTATGATACAAATAATGAATTCTATACCCCAAAACGATTACTTTGTAGCACATTGATATGTCTAACGTTGTTGAATTTAGAGAGCATGTTAAATTTATTTTTACGTCTTATTTCTTGCACTATAAATATTGCTTATATTTCTTCATACATTTGTAAAAATATTAAGATGTTCAAAATTAATACATTTCTCAAAGTTATTCATAATTCCACCAACTATTTCCTCGTTTTTTCACGTTTTAATTATATCATTTAGATACAAATGTACCATATGATGTTTGTATGTCCATTTTGGTATATGTACCAGACCCTTGAGACTATTAATGAAAAATTGTTATTTAAAAGCTTAAGACTTGCTGTATCTGAAATGTATATAGAAGGTTTTCGTAAAGATATACGCGTTACGTAGCTTAACTAAAGTTTTTAATATCTAAGAGCATGATTAACCCAAAAATTCTATGTAAGGATTCTTGAAAAAAAAAATTGTCTAAAAAAGTTAAAAAAACGAATCAATCATGGATTGTCACGTGTCAGTAGGGTCTACGAACAGTGCAAGAAATCTATAAAAACCGATTCTTAATTAACAACTTTAGAAACCGGTTTTTATACTATTCATGAAATTCATCCTCTAAGATTCCTCTAAGATTCGTTTAAGAATTCTCTTTAATCATGGTGTAAGTATACATAGCTTATGTGGTACCCCGTTAATGTAAACATTTTGACGTGTATGTATGACAACTAATCTATACACATGGGTTTCTAACTATTGGGTTTAGATAAGCCATCAAGCCTATGCCAACATAAATTTAATCATTTTAAGAATAAAAATAACGAATCGTAATCTGATCTACTAAATCTTACAGTAAACCTAAACATTTTGACTTAACATGTTTAAACTATCTTTTAATGGTATAGGTTGTCCTTTTCATTGGGGTATTTAGAAACCATCACTTTCAAAGTTTCGATCTCGGCCTGTGAAGATTGACCACGTCCGTCTATGTGATGTTGTTAATCTAAAATCTAAATAACTTTTGAAAAGTTCATATAAAAAATATATTGGTATGTACGCATTTTAAGGAAGAATCTATGCAACAATCCAGATTGGTTCGGCTAGATTTTGGATCATTTTCAAAACATAACTATATACGGTAAAATATTAATAACCCATCCATAAGAAACTAGAAAGTAGCTCAAACGGTGAGAATAAAATAGTTTTTATTTTCACTTCTGGAAAAGACGTTGCTGTATGTATCCGTTAAACTATCCGTGTGTTGATGACAAAAGCACTATCAGATTTTTTTTCCTTTTAGCACTATCAGAAATTGCCTAGCGAATTATGATGAACTTTTTTGATCGGCATATATTCACCACCAAACTATTCTGACGCTGTTGTTGGAACATGTGATACAAAAAAATTTAGAAACAATAATAAAATGAAAACATTTGTCGATCATATTCTTAAAACTTCGAAACCGGTCCACAATTGACCAGGTGATTGTGGTCGAGTGGTAAGGAAGTGGGGTTGGAACGCCAACATGTTTCAATTTCGACCTATCTAATGCATGAAATTAAGTTACAATTATTTTGGTCACTTTATACAGATATAGATTCATGATTTACGACTTATTTGAATATTCAGAGAGAAGGTCTATCTGTGGACAACACTTCCCCTTAAAAAATTAGTCTGAACTTTTCTATAGGCTTCGAATACTACAAGTTAATTAAAAAAAAACAAAAAAAAAACAAATCATTCCACCACTCATTGCACATCGATGCGAATGACATTTTTTTACAATTCCGTTTCAACACCCACATAAACCCATCACATGGAAGTATGTACAGATGTAGGGCAGAGATGAAACGATCTTTGCCTTCTCCCAATATGGAAAGCGAGGATCTTGGGGAGAAGACATGTTTTGTACAAGACCACAGAACAAAATACTCAAAAAAAAAAAGAGCTAGGTATGTCGTGGGTCACCTCAAAAGCAATATTTTATCGTCTTGCTTCTATGTATCTAATTAGGTTCCTGCCACGTACACGTCTTCATCTTGGTGCGATCACACGCTTCTCCACTCCTTGTACAAGATCGTGAACGTTAACACCTGTCGACAGTATAACGAAGACCACTATAATAATAATCTCTTAAGGTACGAAATCTTTCAATTCCAATAACTCGATACATGATGGGCGGTTGTATTATTTAACTATATTTTAGTTTGATAATACTAAATGTATTTTTTCTGCGACAGACAAATTATTGGTGATGAGACCTAATTGTTATGGAGAGGCATTTTATATGGGACCATACGTTCTTGATAGTTGATACGTGATAATATTTTGAACGTGGCATGGTATTAGAGGGGGGTTCAT
Organism: Sinapis alba; assembly: GCA_012274485.2. Classification (NCBI taxonomy): domain Eukaryota; kingdom Viridiplantae; phylum Streptophyta; class Magnoliopsida; order Brassicales; family Brassicaceae; genus Sinapis; species Sinapis alba. The sequence continues at coordinate 132,242 of MU106098.1, forward strand.
AGTTGACTATATTTGTAGTTATGAGCTCGATGATTGTTAGTCAATTCTCATTTGAATTTGTTCACATTATGGAGATAATAGACCTTGATTTTTCCAAAAAAGAGAGTTTATATGTATATACTGTATTGTGTTATGGACAAACTCGTAGGACATGGTGGACATGTCAGAGCATCTTTATCCCACAATTCTTAAAGGGGTTTCTTATTTTTTTTCCTGATTTTTCAAAAAAAAAAAATTAAATTAATTGTGAGTCGATACGTATCAGTGGGGCCTACAAACAGTGCAAGAGACGATTCTTATTTAAGAGTTTTTGGAACCGTCTTTTGCACTGTTCACGGGCCCCACATGTCAGTGGGACCCGTGAACAATGCAAGAAACCCCCTTAGACCATGATTAACCCCGGGTTCTTAGGTGGGATTCTTAGCGTAATTTAAGAACCGGTTCTTAAATTACGCTAAGAATCCCACCTAAGAACCCGGGGTTAATCATGGTCTTAAGAGATTTGGATAAAAATGCCCTTAGACCATAATTATTGAGGATTCTTAAGACATAATTCTTAACATAATTTAAGATAACTTTAACTAAAAAAGTAACATATGGTTTTTAAATATAGTGGATATGTTTAGATTTAGAATTGGTTATATACCCTTTACACAGATGATGAGCATTTTGGCTCATCAATATTAGGATGTTTTCATTTGAAAACCTTTGAAAATTGAACATCTGTAATTTTAAAATTTTGTGATACACAAGAAAAATATATCGACTGTAGTGTTAGTAATATTTTCATTGATTTTTGTTTCTTTCTCTATTTGGTGCAATAGTCACATGCATGCTGATTTCAAAATTTGTTAACCTTGCGTCAGTCTTCAAACAGTTAACATGTATGCAAATTTATTGAGCTGCATTCAAATTCGCTAAATGGAATTATGCATATTTTCTTTGTAATATGAAAATAATTGCATTGTATATAAACCTATAGCAATAAAACAAACAAACTTTTTGCCTTAATAGGTTGAAGAAGTTAGTTTGTTTGCTTATTCTCAATGAGAATGGTCGGACTCCATACGCGTTCTAGGTTCGGCAAGATATGATCAACCAATTATCAACCCATGATAATGGGACCATATAGCTATAATTTAATCATTACGCATAACTTCGTACGGTTTAAATTTTATGTTATGTGCCCACTTTATAAAGATCCATAACAACAGCTTCATATATAAGATAAATAGGCTAACGAGAAAATTTATTGGAGAAAAAATCCTTTGGAAATATGTAAAGGATATGATTAATATAAAAAGATTTGAGCTAATCCACTTATTGCCAATTGATTTTAAGTTGGAAGCTCAATAAACTTATTATGATATCAAAACCGGCTCATACCTTAACCCATTAATCCGGTTCAGACAGTGGCCTGATCATCTCACGAATTGATAGTCCAAAGAAGGTTCAATTTTTTCAAAATTGCTAGAAAAATAAAGCATTATTTCGAATGAGGGTATTGGAGAGAAAATCTTATATTATAAATTGTAAGAGACATAAATAATATATAATCAACTTGGACCAATTCACTTATTACCAATTGATTTTAAGTTGGAAGTTCAGTAAATGGTATCATTAACCAACACCAATGATTCATTGAAACTCAGTAGCGCATATAGGTGATCGTTTGAAATGTTCAGAAGCTAGTTTAGTAATTAGAGGCTAATTAGTGCTAGCTTAACTTCGAATTAAGAGATGGATGTATAGTGGAGTAAGTTCGTCGAGAACCGCAAGCCGCAAGTCACGTATATGTATTTATGTATATTTTATTTAGTAGGTGGTTACAAATTACAGTTTGCAGTTTGTATAGTATATTTAATTTGAATATATGTATGATTCCGAAGCAAACTAATGACGTAGACCGAACTTTTACTCTCATACGAACGCATCAATTATCTAAATGTACTTTTGCATATGTATTCCAAAACAGCTTCAAGCTTGTCATTTTCCCAAAAAAACATAGTTAACTCAAAATTTATCATAAACCTGAAAAAATCAAAAATCAAGCATCAGTCATCACATTAGCAATTATTCGGTGCATGGCCTAAATATAATAGGGGGCATCTATTGTTGTCGCCTTGTCGACCCAAATCTCTAACGAGATAAAACATTACTCAGTAATCACTGCATATATGGATTCTTAAATAAGGTGAAAAAGGATTTTAATTCCACATAGATAGATATAACATTTACTACAAACTAAAATTCCATAAAAAATAAAATAAAAGATTAAAAACCTAAGAACATCAAAATTCAACACCAAAATATACCAAACTATACTTCGTACATACCAAAATATTACTCCTCCTGTTTCATATTACTTATCGTTCTATGTTTATACACACATATTAAAAAAAATGATTTTGTATATTTTCAAAATAAAAGCGCAATTACACATATACCTAACTATATCTCAACCAATAGAAAAATAAAATGGAGAATCTTATTAATGAATTTTGCATTGAAACTTTAAAAAGACACTTATTTTGAAACGAAATTTTTTCCTACAACGACAAGTAATATAAAACGGAGGGAGTAACATTTTTGATTATTGAATCCCTTTAATATTTGTTCTGAACTCTATAATTCCATGGTTTTTCCAATCTATTCTTTCGTTTTTGGATACAAGTTACAAGAAATCTAGATCTTAAGCAAATGATCGAGGCTAAGATTGCACAATATTCATATGGCATGATCATTTCATATAATCAGCTAGAACGAACAAATCAACATCCTATCGATTAAAATGAAAAAAAAATGCAAGATTATTTATTGGTGTACTAGTAAAGGTTTGTGATTGGTGTAGTCCTGAAGGAAATGTGGTAAAACGTGAACATAGTTCATTTGTTGCTTTGAAGAGTTACAATTATATCACAAGCAAAATTAATGAGCTAGATAAATTTGTATCTAGTTATAGAAACGAAACGTAAAATTAGGCAACATAGGGTCCAACTTTCACAGACAAGAAAAATTGGAGGGAGGGGTAAGTATATAGTAATCGTTGTACTAATTAGCTATGGACCATGGGCATGTATCGGTTCAGTTTAAGTACTTCAAATATCAAGTAATTCAGATAGAAACTTAAAAGATTCAATTAGCATCTTAGCTATTGTTCAGTTTTATTAAAATTCAGTTTGATCCAGTATATTCATTACAATCTTCGATAAATACCTGATAATAGTTGAATATCTTATTGTCGTATATATATTATTTTGATTCGGATAATTATAACTTACAATATTCAAAAGAACCGAAATAACCAAAACTTTAGATTATTTTGGATAAAATATTTGAATATTTTTGAATAATTTCGGGTAATTCAGATTTCTTAAATAATATATATTTTGGGATATTTTGGTTATTTTAAATAAAATTTTAAATTATAATATATATATATATATTATAAAAAAAATTTAGAATAGTTTTTAAGTTTATTTTTACAAAATAACCTTCAAAAATAAAAATAATAAAAATATTTTATTAAATAAGTAAATATACACTTATAACTATATGGTTAACCAATATAAATTTAGGGTTTAGAGTTAATGTGTGAAGTTTTGAGGTGAGGTTTCAAATTTAAAAAAAAAAAAAAAAAATTAAAACCAATTAGTCCCGCTTTACAGAACTCGACCCGTACCAGAAAACAAATTCGGGTCAAGCCCATTAAGAAACAAAGTCCAAATCACAAAACAAAGGTTTCACCGTCGTTCTCTCTCTCTTTCTCTCGTCGTCGCTCATCACAGGTTAGCTTCGCCTGATAAACCCTAGCTGCTCCGATTCGCCAAGTGTTAACCTTTATCGCTGATTCATATCATTTGCGTTTACAGAAGAGTTTTTTTTCTTTTAAGCTGGAAAACAATGGCGGGCTGGCAGAGGAATCTACAGTTGATTCGTCAAGTTGGGAGAAGAGTGAAGAACAGTAACGTTTCATCAGCCCATTTCTCTTCAACTCGCAATTCAGAATCTCCTTTATCGAAAGGTGGAAGCTTTGTCTTTGCCCATGTTTAGTTTAGAGAATGTTGAATCTTATCTGAGTCTATGTGTTGTGTTTGTGTTTCTTTGACTTAAGTGGATGATGATGATTTGGTTTTTGCTAGTGAAGTAGGTTACTTGCAGAGTCTCCTGAGACCAACCTACTCTTCAAGACCACTGCATCATTATCTACAGCAAGTGGTAAGTAATGCTTTCTTCGCTTTTACTTGTTGCTACACTACTTGAATCCACTTTTTAGCAGTTTCCTGTTTCCTCTTTGAGCAGTTTGCTTCCATGATTTGCAGATTTAGTTCTGCATTGACGTTTTTAGCAACATACGAAAAAATCCGTAGGCGGTGATTAGGCGTTTGTTTTATAATGGATTATTGGTTATGCGGTTGTCTAGACCGATTTTTTGAACACCTAAACTGATTTTTAGAATTTTGAATTAGGGGAAGTGATACTGTTGTGTCTAGTGGGATGGCAACATCTATTGTCTATATTAATTAGGTGGAAAAACATCATATCTTTTGATTCAGAAAGAAAGATGAATCCTTGGCTCATTGGGGGTCCTGTTCTATTGCTTTCAGGGAATTTCTACCTCAAGAACACTTAAGGCTGGTGAAGAGCCTGTGTCATCACCTTTGTCATCTCCAGCTCTGTTGGGTAGTGGCAAAGAAGAAGAAGAGCAGAAGATTATCCCAAAGCGTAAAAAAGTGCAGGCTGTACTCAAGGCCATTAAGCAGGTGTGTGTTTGTGTGTTCTCTGACTCTCAACAGAACTCGCTTTTTTTCACATGATCTGTATCGTTTATAGATGTTTTCTCACTCTTCTTGTTTTGTTTTCAGAGTCCTAAGAAGGTCAACCTAGTTGCAGCACTAGTACGTGGTATGCGCGTTGAAGATGCTCTGATGCAACTTCAGGTCACAGTCAAACGGGCTTCCCACACTGTGTACCGGGTAATCTCTCAGATCTTGAGCTTGAAACAGCCAACTCGTTCTATTAGTACTTTAGTACTAATGTTCAAGAAATCGTTAGGCGGTAATTAGACACTTCAGCCAATTTTCAAAAAAATCGGTATAGAAAAATTGTTTCGTTTAGGCCCTTAAATCCATTATAATACAGGTTATCCACGCTGCTCGAGCAAATGCATCTCATAACCATGGACTAGATCCTGACCGTCTCATCATTGGTAATGTACTAACTGATACTTGATTCCTCTGTTTGCTGCATTTAAGGAACGGTTTATTTATGCTAAGCTTTTGATATGTGATGCAGCTGAAGCTTTTATTGGGAAGGGACTCTTCAAGAAGAGGATATCTATCCATGGGAAAGGAAAATGTGGGTTGATGATAAGACCAGAGTGTCGCTTAACTGTCATAGTTAGAGAGACAACTCCAGAGGAAGAAGCTGAGATTGCGAAGCTCAAAGTTCATAACTTCAAGAAGCTAAGCAAGAGGGAGAGGAGGCTTTGCCCTCACAAGCTTATTGAGACAACTCCAATCTGGAACCGGAGAGGCACTAAAGCCAATCACAGATCCTCAGAGTTGGTGCCCTCTCGCTAGTGTCTTCTTTGTTCCTTGATGGTTGCTTACAAGGGAGCCTTGTCTTCTCTATGCACCTTCTTTGTTTTTTGGTTTGATATTGTACCGGTACTCAGTAGGACCGGTTTATTATTTGCATTCAATAAAATGTTGCAAGAATCTTTGGATTTGGATTAAGGTATAATCACTAGACCTCACTTCCAAAGTTTTCTACAAATGATTTGTATTATTCAGAAGAATGCACATAGTTTGGAATCATTTCCCTTTATATTTTGTAAGCATTCTTATTATACAATGTTGTATGTGTTTCATCCAATATTCTAAGGATTGGTCCAAATCAGTAATAACAATTTAAAAAAAACAAATAGTCTAAACGACACATAGATTCCATCTAAACACTAATCTTCCATAAAATATTTTATTATTGCTTAGCGATTTTTTAAATATTAGTTTCATCAGTTATATATACATTTTTTTTGTGTTTCACTAATGTTTTGAGTTCCTGTTCTTATATTTTTGTTTATTTATTAGAACTCATCTCTTTATATTTTTGCATTAAAAGTTTATGATGTTTTAGAACTAATTGTCATTGTAGTATCTGCACAATAACGATGAAATCGAACGGTCATAAATCAAAAACAAGCCCTGAATGCTCAAGTTATTAGGCTTCCGGATCAAGCAACGTGGCTCAACATCGTCTCGACTCCTTTCATTAGTCACGTACACGTGTGGTCAAGCCCAACTTACTTCATATATGAGCAACTCTCTCTTGTCCTAAAAACCAATGTAATAACAATTTCAAAGAGAGAGAGAGAGAGAGAGAGTACAAGAAAAAAAAAGCAAGAAGATAATTCGACGGCAAAAAATGTTTTCAGCTATCGGAAGTTTAGTGAAGCTCATCTTCAAGAACTTTGACGTCATCGCTGGGTACATGAAACAATAACTCTTAACATATAACCAAAGCTATTTTCTCTTTAATTTGATTCTTTTTGCATGTGTTGTGGTGTGTGTGCAGACCTATCATTAGCTTGGTTTATCCTCTGTAAGTCCAATATAACCTTCTCTATCTTATCTACTCGCCCTTTTATTTGAATTAAAAAAACTTTGGTTTATACTTTGATTTAGATACGCATCAGTGAGAGCAATAGAGTCGAGGACCGGTGGAGATGACAAGCAATGGCTCACTTATTGGGCTCTTTATTCACTTATCAAACTCTTTGAGCTCACTTTCTACAGACTCATCGAATGGTAATAAGTTTATTACACAAATAATCTAATGAGGCTTCCTTGATCAGCAAGCTTCTATCTCTGAAAACAGAGTAAATCATATGTTAGTTTCTAATAGGGCTCGATGTCTTAGATCTCACCAACAGATCTTGCTATAGATAAATATTTTGAGACAAGTTGTGTTGAGGCTCAGTGTTTTTTTTATAGCTTTCGTGGAGTCCAAGTAACACTCTCTAGGTTTTCTACATAAAGTTGATCTAACCATAAAATGGTGGTTCATATAATCATATAATTGCATTCTTTTATATGAACTTAATTAAAGTTTTGAGGTACATGATATAATCAGGATTCCGTTATGGAAATACGCCAAGCTAGCCTTAACTTGTTGGTTAGTGTTACCGGGCATGAGCGGTGCTTCTTATCTCTATCAGAACTATGTCCGCTCATTCCTTTTAAGCCCACATAGTGCTAACGTGTGGTACGTACCAGCTAAGAAGGATGATGATGACTTAGCAGCAGCAGCTGGGAAGTTTACTCCGGCAAATGATTCCAGTGAGCCTGCAGAAAAGGGTGTTAGCTCGGTATATGACTTCTAAACTCTTGTCTTTTGTTACCTAAATGTTTGGTCTGAACACTCGATGTTTTGTTGATTGTTTCTATTCTTTCAGGTGGATACATCAGCCAAATATGTTGGTGGGTCGGCCTTTGATGATACATATGTCTACTAGTAAAGCTGCTTGTGGCAAGTTGTAGCTTAATATCGTTTACTCATCTTGGCGTTACCATATACTTTGTATTTCCTTTTTATCTTTTGTTTTTTTCTTATGAATGTGGTAGATGTGTAAGCAAGCAACGAATAAAATTTCTAACTTCACCAAAAATATGTATGTTTCCTTGGAAATGTATATTATTACCATGCAGTACTTAGCGAAGACACCCCACGTGATGGCGTTACATATTACACAAGTTCATCATTGTGAACTGAGATTAGCTGCAACTCTGTCTCCATAACAAACGAAGGAGTTAATGCATCTTGCCGGTGTAACAATATAAAAAATATCTTTTCTTTGGTTTTAAATTATATTTGTGTCAATCACATGTAGACCTGTGCACATTTTCTTGAACAAAAATCTGAACAGAAACTCACCAAAAGACTGAACAGAACCACTAGAACCAAAAATTTAAAACCAGATTGGAAGTAAATCATAAACTGAATAAAGGCAAAACTGAATAAGTATTTTAATTTCTATTTTTATATATTTATAAATATTAATTATATGAATTTTAAATTAATCTAATATTTTAGCAAAATTATTTATAAACTAAATTATCCAAGAAATTGAATTATCTGCTAAAATATTTAAAATTATTCAAATTTTGTTTGAAATTAGAAAATATCTGATAGTTAATAAGAAAACCAGATTTGTTAATTTTTAATTTAAAACTTAACCGAACAACCAAAACCAAATCAAAAATCAAAGATCCCAAAATTATTTAAGATATTAGTAGTTCTTATTTTTATTATTTAAACTAAACTAAAAATAATATAACTGAACTAAAATTAAACATAATTTTAAAATATTTAAATATATTTTATATTTTAAAAACCAAAAAATCGAAATAAACCAAACTAAATTGATGTCCAAAATGCTCATATCTAATCACATATATAGTTTTTTGAAAAAATTAAGATTACCTATATATATATGCGAAAATATTTATATTACAAAGCAACAAATATCTCTAATATAATTTTAACAGGAGAGAGTAGTTTTGGTTTTAAACAATATACTAATGAATTCCCTTATTTTATCTTATGGTTTTTCTTATGCTTTTGACCACAGTAAAAAAGTATGTATAATCTTATGGGCTTATTTGTGAAATAAATAAGAAAGAAAAATTAGTTCTGTAGAAAAAGGGTAGAGAAAAATAGGAAGAAAATGAAGGAGAGACCGAGAGAGTGTGTAATTTTAGTTAGGTAGTGAATTTTGGTTAATTTTTGGTTAATGAGTGCAATTTTCATAATCTTATTGAATACTTCTAAGTTCTAAGTAAAATAAAATAAAAAGGTAGTTCACGCGAGACATCATAACGACTAAAATATAAGTTTCTCTGCCTTTAGCACTTTTTCTACTTTCTCTCTGTTTCATTCGCTCTCCGTCTTTTGCTCTGCTTCAGTTTCTCTTCCCAACAAGGAAAAGAAAAACAAAATATCTCAACTGCATCTGAGTTTCCGAGGGAGAAACAGAGTTTCTTTTGGTTTGGGAGAGTGACTAAAATGGCGACTAACATTGGTATGATGGACAGTGCTTACTTTGTTGGAAGAAACGAGATTCTTGGTTGGATCAATGATCGTCTTCATCTCAACCTCTCTCGTATCGAAGAGGTACATATATATATCTTTTGTTTCTGCATGTGTCTTTTTCTATGGCAAATTAATGTTTTGAGAACTATGTAGTGTTTGATTTGTTCTCTGTCGTGATCTAAGTATCTAACATTTCTTGTCGGTGTGTTAACTCTCACTCATACACTTTTAACCCTATGGTTTTCTGATCTTACAGTCAACTAGTGAGTTGTGAATTAGCTGTTGCTGATTTTGATATGAACATGGTTTAACTTTGGTTCTGTCTGATAACTAATCAAGGTGTTTGTAAGTGTGTTAAGATGCAATTTCAATTATTCATGGTTCTTTCTTGCTCTGTGTTTTGATGCTTATATAATGCTTAGCTACTGGAAGCAACTCACATGTTGGAGCTGTTTCTTTACTTTTTTTTTTTTCTTGCTTGTGGGACTGTTTTATCTAAGTGGCTAGCTTATGGTTGGTAGGCTGCATCTGGTGCTGTTCAATGCCAAATGATGGACATGACCTTTCCAGGGGTTGTGCCAATGCACAAGGTACATTTTATATTATGCATCTCTTGTTTGCTTCCTTGCAATAGAAATCTAAATCTTCCACTTTCAGGTTAACTTTGATGCAAAAAACGAGTACGAGATGATACAAAACTACAAAGTCATGCAAGAAGTCTTCACCAAATTAAAAATTACAAAGGTAATTAATTATTTATTCATACATTTTTTTGCTTGGGATAAAGATCCTGTGAGCTAATGCCTATGTCACACTTACAATGTTGTTGTCTTACTCGAAAAATACATCAGCCATTGGAAGTGAACAAGCTTGTCAAAGGCAGACCACTAGACAACTTGGAGTTTCTACAATGGCTGAAACGTTTTTGCGACTCCATAAATGGTGGCATTATGAATGAGTATGAACTCTTTTGCTTACCTTAAATAATAACTAGAAGTCTTCTTAATGTGACTCCAGTGGTATCATCATTGTAGAAATTATAATCCAGTAGAACGAAGATCAAGAGGTGGCAGAGAGAAAAGTGTAAGGGGATCGAGTAAGGTCTCAAAGTCATTGCAAACAAACAATATGCATCAGCCACCTTCAGTCAACAAAACATTTGGTCTGTAATTTAAATTAGCTTCTCTTATCCAGTTTATGACTTTCTCTATATATGTTTTTTAGAACATTCTAAACTCTTAGGTCCTAAGCAAGCAAAATCACATGCTGTTGGAGGTGGGAGCAACTCTTCAGCCGAAGTGCAAGCTCTGTCAAAGGAGGTAACTAATAGTTTTCATTCTTTAAGGTTAATGAGAATAAACCTTTAGTGAAACTTTTTCACAATACCAGCTTGAAGATCTCAAGGTCTCGGTTGATCTCTTGGAAAAGGAAAGAGATTTTTACTTCACTAAGCTCCGTGATGTAGAGATACTTTGTCAGACTCCTGAACTCGATGATCTTCCGGTTAGTGTCATAGCACTGCCTTTTTTTTGTCTTTGTTTCCCTTCGTTTGAATCTCAAAACAATGAGAATGTGATAGTATGTATTTGTTTGAAACCACAATATGTGCAGATACTGGTAGCGGTTAAGAAGATACTATATGCAACAGATGCAAATGAATCTGCACTAGAAGAAGCTCAAGAGTGCCTAAACGTGTCTCTAGGCCTTGAAGCTGTGGAAGAAGGACAAGGAGAAGAAGAAGAAGAAGAAGAAGAAGCAGAGACCCAGGCTTAAAGTTGTGATTTCTAACAAATCAAGTTTCAAAGGAGAGGACAATGATATTCCATTGCCTTCTCTTAGAAGACAGATGACTTTGGAGAGGATGTTTGCACAATATTCAGTTTATAATGAGAGCCATGACTACTTAAAACTGGTGAATGTTACAAGTTGTCAGTCACACTTTGAGCAGAGTTGTATGATGAAGTAAGGTTATTCTCCGGCTGATATGCTAACAAAACCCTTACTCAAAGATAAATTAAAAGCCCTAAATCATATAAGGATGTTAAATGAACATGTAACATATGCAATTACCAGTGTGTGGCATAACTAATATAGCTCACACAAGTCATCAGCATTTTCCATATACTCATCCATATTTACGAACCAATCCAATTTGGCTTGAAGATATTAAATATTAAAAGAATAACATATCTTTAACCATAAGTAAAATTAAAATTTCAAAATAAATAGTTGCTACTCTGAGGCAAATTTAGTTTTTGTCTAAGATATGTTGCGGTAACTAATATAAAAAGTATGAAGTGGTTCATTTGTTTGGGATCTAAAATCATGATTAGAGTAACGTTTCTAAGTATTTATGGTTGTTTTGTGTGGAAGACCTCTTTATTTGGGTATTATGTCACTTTAATGGTTTTAGCTAAATTTAAAAAGTTTATATCTCTGAATGTTTTCGTTGTAATTAAAAGCTTTGTTTTCAGCATAACTTCTAAAACTTACAAATTTCTTAGGAAATATTTTTATATTACTTGATTAACTATTGAAACCTAAGTGTAACTGCATAATGAAAACAATAAGAACATGCCATTCTATCTTCGAGATCGTTAGAAATTATATATTTAGTTGCTTTACACTTATGTTCACTTTGTTTTTCCAAATCAATCTTGCAATAATTTCTTATAAAATATTATATAATAATAATGTTGAATAATACACATGAACAATAACACCAAACTTAATTTAAACAACGTATTTAAAACTTTATCATATAAACCAAACTCCGAGTTTTATAAAAGTGAAAACAGTGTTACACAGACCAAACACAAGCTATCCTTTATTCCAAGACAGTGCAAAAACGGAAGGTTGACTTAATTTTCTTGTAAAATATATTCCATCAGTTTTGGCAGTCCATACACGTAGCTGACCACATCGAGGAATAAGTCTTGGTCCTGCTTTGTATACTTGAACGTCAAAAGAATACTCCATCTTAGGTCCATGCCTTAAAATACATGCCCACTTTGTTAAATTTATTATCTCATCGTTGAATCTAATGATATATGGAACAGCATTGAAGTTTAAGGTTTTTACACCCAAATCGTCGTCCCCGGAACGACAATGAAACTCAAGAACTTTACCCGGACCCAGTTGATTATGAATTTCTACTTCATTCTTTTTGCAGGCTTCATTTAGCCCCAAATATGTAGAGGTCACAAATATAAAAATAAAAAAATAGTTCATTTGTTTGGTATCTAAAACCATGATTTGAGTAAACGTTTAGTATTTATAACTCTTTTGTGTGGAAGACCTTTCTATTTGGAGTACTAAATACAATTCTTATTTAGTGGATTTGGCTAAACTTAAAACACAAATATAAACCAATTAATCTTCTTGTCACAAATAGTCTGTCTTAAATTTTGATCGGCTAATATGATCAAACCAAATGAAGAAAGCTTAAATTCTAAGCAGAAAATAAAAATCCAATCAAAGCAAAAGGTAAGGTAATAATAAAAATTCTTGAAAATGTAGAATGTCAACAATATCTAGAAAGTAAATTTATCGGTTGATAAATTGCAACATAAATTTTTTTACAGTAAAAGTAAAATAAAAAGGGAGAGGTAAATTGACAAAACTAGATTGATCTCTGCATTTATGTGTTTGAGATTGTATTCAAGTCACATAATAGTGTAAATAGTGATGACAACAAGTGAACTGACATTCACTTACTTTTGTTGTTGGTCTATTAAATTGGGGCAATTAGAAATCACCGTGGCCCAATAGTTATTGACTTGTGGGACACTCTTAAACCCAACACATTGACCTAAAGAAAAACTTTCTATTATTACTTTAGAATAAAGTAACAAAGGGATTGGATAAAACGTGTGTGCCAATGGTATACATCGTCATGTCAGCTTTTGCTCCTAATCTTATCTAGCCCACGTTATTGCAAGGGTATTTTCGTCTTATCCCCAACACGGAATCGACCCATCAAAGGATTAGTAAAAAGAAAAACAACGACCGGCCGCAAACTCCAAAATTAATATTTTTTTTTTAAAAAAACAATGTTTTAAATGTTGTTTACGTCTTCTACACGAAGAAAAAGACAACAAAAACTTTATATTATATAAATAAAAAAGGCAAAACCGCAGATTACAGTAAACTAAAGGCGGTTCAAGTTTCCTTTTCTGTAAACCTTTCCTTATATATACATACACACTTGGAGCTCAAGTTCTTGTTCTTTCTTTATAACACATAGAAACGATTCAAAGCTAAACCAATGGATTATTACTTGAGAACAGAGTTTCAAGAACAAGAAGAAAGATCAACGATATCTGAATCTGGAAGCTGTGACTCGTATGATGATCAACAACAAGGACCTTCTTTCGCAGACGAGCACGGGCTCATGGAGTTGCTTGAAGGCGATAAAGCTTATGATCTTATCTTCCGCAACTGTAAATCTGCTCTTGGAGATCAACAATGCGAGCTTGTCTCGATTCTGAGAAACGGGTTTGGGAGAGTTGGATCTCGTGCTAAGCTCAAGAGTTTCCAGGTTTTTCAAGATGCGGTGGAGATGAAACACGGCGGCGGCGGCGGCGTAGGAGGAGGAGGAAGTTGTTGTGGGAAAGGTGGAGTCAAATACGGTTGGTGTGCAGTGGAGAAAACAGAGTTGAAATCAGTTCTTGAATATGGTTTTAGTCAGCCAAGAAACGATGGTTCTTATGGTCGTGGATTGTATCTCTCCCCTGATAATGCTCTTCTTGAATGGTACTTTTCTTTTCTTTTTGTTCACCAAATCTTTCAATCTTTGGTTCTAACAAGTTTCAATGTTGAAGAAATCTTAGTTAGGCGGTAACTAACCGCTTTATAAGGGATTATTGATTAGACTGTCGCCTTTTTAAACATTTAAAAGTGTTCAAAAAATCGTTATTCAATTTATAGACACTAAAAATCGTTAAAACCGATTTTTAGAATACTATTTAGAAATGATTTAAAACTCGATACACCAGTTTATAATTAAATTTGTTTTTAATTAATTGTTTTGATTCGCGTTTGTTCTCAACATAAAAGCTTTGATTCAATGGTCTCACTCACTCTTTGTTTTTCTTGTTTTCTTTCTAGTTTGAAGGACTCAGCTGCTGAATCAAGAGATGGGATGAGATTCTTGCTGCTTTCTAGAGTTATACTTGGAAAACCAGAGATTGTTCCACGAGGCTCGACTCAGTCGTGTCCTAGCTCTCCAGAGTTTGATTCAGGTGTAGATGATTTAGCTTCCCCCAGCAAGTATATTGTTTGGAGTACACACATGAACACACATGTCTTGCCTGAGTTTCTTGTCTGCATCAAAGCTCCATTTAACTTCAACAGTAAGCAACAATAATCCCTTTTTTTCTTGGTTCCTATGTTCTTGATTCTGACATGATTTAACTTTTTTTCAGCAAGTGTAAAGAGATTGAGATCTCCATGGATGGTGTTTCCTGTATTGATCAAAGCTTTATCCAAGTTTCTACCTCCCTCACAAATACTCATCATTCAAAAACACTATAAAGATCAGCAAGTAAGTGTTTTCTTTCTTCAACAATTTTTTGCTTCTTTTTTTTTCAGGTAATTTTCACACATTCTTATTATTGTTTCCTTTGTGTATAACAACAGAACAGGAGAATCTCAAGGAGTGAGCTAATACAACGAGTCAGAAACATAACAGGAGACAAGTTGCTTGTTCATATCATCAAAGCTTTTGGACATAAAGTACAACACTAAAACTCAAAAACGCACATGGTTTGTATCTGCTGCGCAAGGATTAAGGAGGCCGGTCCACAGATTTTTCTTTTTTTAAAGATAGTGACGAATTTTTCTTATAATTAGACTATTTACGATTGATGAAAAAATTATGAAGATAGAATCTAGTGGCAGCTCAAAAAATGTTTCGAGTCCTCCGAGACAATTGTTATTTTTGAGGCGATCTAATAAATATTTCGATTTCTGTAACGACTGTTCTTTTTATATGGCATCGTTCCAGTGTGCATGTAGATATATGTCCTAGTATCTCCACTCATATCTGCACATCTCAAAAGAAAACAACATTTAATCTGAAGTAAAATCACTGAATAAATACAAAACCGGTTTTGGGTATACATAAGTAAAACATTGACTTATTACTTCCAAACTTTTAAAGATAATTTATATAACTGTAAGCTTTCAAATTGTTTATTTTTTAAAAAATATTACTATATTCTTCTAACGTTCAAAATCTCAGAACCGGCCATAAATACATAGATGCACTTAACAACTAGAAACTCGTGGATGCAAATAAGAGGTTTATTGAGACTAAATTTCTGGCACCTTTGCATTACAAAAGCTTAAGTTAGAATGTGAACCAATAAGATAACATGAGAATGATGTTACAAAGAAAGAAAGAAAAAGACAACATGAGAATGTATGAAGAGCTCACTCACATTGTGCATCATCGGAAACAAATGTGTGGTAAAAGTCACACTGAAAACATCTTCTCGATCCATTAATATCGCCAAACATGAAGCATACAGAACGTGCTCCATACACCGAGAGACATGTAAAATACAATAATAAAATTTAATATAAAATATATATAGGTAAATTATGTACATTTTCATCATTTACATATGTTAATTTTAATATTATACAACTTAAATGTAAAATTATAAGACATAAACTAATATAACAAAGTTAAAAATTAAAAGATTAACAAAAGGAAAAAATTGCTAGAAATATGGAAAAAACAGTAAAAAATTATCAAAATAAAAGGAAATTAGATAATAAAAGGAATTTGAAATATAAAATATCATTAAAAATATCATATGTGTTAGATCTAGTTTCAGTCAATAAACACATAATGAAGATTGTGTTACAAAAAAAAGCACATAATGAAGATCAAAAAGTAAAAAGGAGACTTACAAGTTGGTTCTAGGTGTATATTGATGCTACTAATTACAAGAGACAACTCAGACCGTTTATACATGAGCCACTTCGTTCCCGATGGATCACTTCGTCATGTGCTAATCCAAGGACACATAAGCATATAGTCATGGACAGTGTTTGAGATGTTGTCATATACATTATCATGGTGATGAGATGATGCCTTAACTGCCTGAGAGAGGCAGTTGAGGCAGTTAATCCTAAGAGTATACTTCAGTGCTCTAATTAGCAATGCGTAGTCAGCATGGTCGTTGATGAAAGTAACTCTAGTGTTAGCTACGTCGATCATCTCCAGAACTAAATTTCTCATGAACGGGTTGCCATTTTGATAAGTTTCTTGGGTTTCCAACTTAAAACCAATTGGTAGTAAGTGGAGTGGCTCAAATCCCTTATATATTACTTATGTCCCATAAGTATTTCCAATGTGGGATCTTCTCTCCAATACTCTCCCTCGAGATAATGGTGCGTATAACCATTAATCTCGCATAATCCATCATACCCCTCCGAGACAATGCTTTATTTTTCTAGCAATCTCGAAGAAATTGAGCCTTCTTTGGGTCATCAATTCATGGGATGATCGGGCCACTTTTCAGGCCGGATTAATGGGTCAGGGTATTGGGCCCGCTCTGATACCATAATAAGTTTCTTGGGCTTCCAACTTAAAACCAATTGGTAGTAAGTGGACTGACTCAAGTCCCTTATATATTACTTATGTCCCATAAGTATTTCCAATGTGGGATCTTCTCTCCAATACATTTACTGCAAACAAGTTCCCGTAATAGATTGATTGAGCTACAAACAAGCATTTCATATTACAAAAAAAAAAAAAAAAACTACCAACCCGGCTCCAGGACACATGAGACAAGACAAGCACGCATGAGATCAGACGGACCCAAAAGTGAAAAGATCTTCAAGTCCTGTTCTTCTATACCTGTAAACTCCATTATCTGGGATAAAAAACAGAAACCAATAAGTTAAACCAATACAAGCTGAGACGAATCAATACACACTGAACACAAACGATGTCACAATAATCAAAGCGGAGATGCTTTAGAGAAATCCAAATGGAAACATAGAAAGGAAGCTAAAGAAGGTAAACAACACAAAACAACAAACTGGTTACAATGAGACAATATTGAGGCTATGAACACACAACAGAGCAAAATAAAAAAGTAAGGTTTATGCACATATATTAAGAAAATATATGTTTTTGTTGTTCTAAGTTTATGCACATATATTAAGAAAACATATGATTTTGTATATTTCCAAAATAAAAACACAATTATTTATACATCTAACTATATTTCAACCAATAGAAAAATAAAATGAATAATCTTATTAATAAATTTTGCATTAAAACTCTAAAACAACGAAAATTTTTCTTTACAACGACAATTAAATCGAAACATAGAGAGTAAGAAGAGGGGAAATACTCTAGAGGCAACTCCTAAAGTTGTTGAAAATGATGCACAAATATATGAACATATAAACCCACAACATTGATACAAAGTTAATTTATGTGGTTTCAACATAGAAACCAACAACATCGATACAAAATCCAAGATTCTCCACAGATTTCTCCAGAGCATTGAAATGAGCAACATCACAATGAATCTTCCTGACGCCAAAGCTCTTTCTTGAGTTTGAATACAATGAAGCCTTAGCATTCTGGCCATCATGAACGGTCTTTTGTAGGCATGCAGTTATTAACTGAACCAAACCATATGATCAGTTCCAAATTTATATGATTTAATAGATGATTTGATAAGGTCTGAACTCTGAAGAAGAAAAAAAGTTACTGCTTGATGTATTTTTGTTTTATCAAACGAAAAACGTATTCTATTATTCGAATCTTGGTTGGTGTTAAAGATGCCTAAACACCTCAAATACAGTTCACCATACAGTTAGTTTTTGCGTATTGTAGATGTAAAGGAAAGTTTATGCTCTGCTCGCCAAAGCTCTGTACATTGCTTAAGATCCCGAAGAGACGGAGAACAGATGAAATGAGACGTTTTGAAGGATTCAAGATTGGTAAAAAAAAAAAAAAGAAATTTGGTAAAACTGAGAGTGATGTGTTTTGTGAACTTTACATAAAATGATTTTTTAGATATTTACAGATTATTTCCCTTATTTCATGAATGTTTACTATTCAACCCAATAGTTTTAGTTTGGTAGTTATATAACCCTCATGAGAAAGAAACATTAGTATCCCACTAATCTTAATCAGTAAGTATCATTAGTTGACCAATTTGTTTTGGTCTTACGCTAAACCATTAATTAATAATAAAATAATAGTATATCGAAAGAAAATAATTTTAAATAAATATCCTTTTTGTCTTATCTCATTTCTTTCTTATGGTGAAGCAAAAGGAAAGAAAAATATCTTCTCTGATTCTCTCTAAAAAAATCTCTATTATACTTTTGCTATCCTCTGCTAATTATTTTGCACCTTGTCTTTTTCTCCCAAAACTTTAGTCTATTAAAACATTGAAAAAACTCTAGCTTTGCTGGGATTGTTCTTCATCAAGCTTTGAATTTCAGGTTAGTCTTCGTTTGAATCCAAACCTGAGTCTTTCTTGTTTCTTTGATTCATAATTTGCATTGAAGTTCTTAATTCAGTGAGATTGGAACTACTTCAGGTAGATACTATCTCCTTGGTCTCTCTGCTCTTTTACTTCTTTGAGATTCAAGAAAGTCCTGAACTTTTTTTTTTTAAATGAAAAAGTCTAAAACTTTATCAGACAAATGATATATATCTGTTTTTAAGAAAACAGTTCATGTTCTATTACCAGAATCATAAAGAGTTAAACTTGAAATCTTTGGTCTTGTTTGTTTTCAAGTAATGGCAACTCCAGCAAGAAAGAGACTCATGTGGGACTTCAAGAGACTGCAGAAAGATCCTCCCTTGGGGATAAGTGGAACTCCTCAAGATAACAACATCATGCACTGGAACGCTCTCATCTTTGGGTATATACAAATCTTTTAACCATTTTTTTTTTGTTTGTCTTCACTCAAAACTATAAACAAAATGTCTTTCTTCATTGTCTTTTTTTATGCAGACCTGATGACAGTCCATGGGATGGAGGTAAACTCTATCTTACCATACTTGTTTCATGAGTTTATAACTATTAGCTTAGCTCATGTTGTTGATCTGTTTAGGTACCTTCAAGCTGACTCTTCAGTTCACTGAGGACTACCCTAACAAACCACCAGTAGTTCGCTTTGTTTCACGGATGTTTCATCCAAACAGTAAGCACTAACAATAGTTAATGACAAAAACATGAGTTCTTGATTTGATGTTTGGACTTTGTCGCAGTTTATGCTGATGGAAGCATTTGCTTGGATATATTACAAAACCAGTGGAGTCCCATCTATGATGTCTCAGCTATACTCACATCAATTCAGGTTTCTGACAATATGAATCCTCTATGTTGCATTGTAAGCTTATGCAATAAACTAACTAACATCTTGGTTTTGTTTTTTTTTGTTTGTTTACAGTCTCTCCTTTGTGATCCAAATCCTAACTCGCCAGCAAACTCTGAAGCTGCAAAGTTGTTTAGTGAGAACAAAAGAGAGTACAACAGGAAAGTTATGGAGATTGTGGAGCAGAGCTATGCGTGATAATAATATGATGTAACTATGTATTTGTTATTCAGTAATTAGAGATTGAATATATTTATCTTATAAGTTTCAGAACTGAGTTCAGAATATAACAATGAATCATGAACTTGTTTGACTTCTTTGTCTCTTCTTTGAACTCCATCTTCTGATTCTTGAGGAACGTTCTGTAACATCCTCTTGATTCTCATTGGTTAAAAGAGCTTCTAGTTCTGCCCTGTGAGATAGTTTCAGCCTCCTCTTCCTCCTAGGCTGCTTCAATGACAATTGACAAGGAACTTTTAAAAGTGACGACCCATTAATGTTTCTCAACGTTGGGCTTTGTTTGGGCTCGGTCCAATAGTGTGAAAACACTCATCATTTTTATAATCAGAACTTTAGGTAAATAGATAAGAAAAAAACATTAAAAGAACAAAGCAAGACAAAGCCATTATCCTAGTGGATGTCATGTTCTTATTTTTTTATCTGATTGATTCTGTCATCTTACCCTGACTTTATCTCACTAGAAACAATATACTAATATTTATTTCACCTAGAAAAGAACATTTATATGTATATTTTATCAAAAACTATATTTGGAAAGAACATTGTTTTATCGTTTTCTGAGCATGTAACACGCCTGAATTTTGTCGGTCATCGGCAGTTATCATTATATTGTGCAATTAAATAGATTTTATTATAATGTGTATTTAGTCGGACTATTTAATAAATAACAAAAATAAAAATTATGTATTATATATTATGATCTACTGGACGTTATTTGTGAAGATTTAGATTATTTCTAATCGGCTTTTATATTTTTATAAAAAATAAAAAAATTATTTTATAGATTGAATTTTTACTTTAGTGCATATTTCTATAATAAATTTCTTTTATTTTTATAAAAAAAATAAGAAACCAACAAAATAACATTTCTTTCTATTTTTATTAAAATTTGTAACTCTTTTATATAGAAACATACACTGCAGTAAGACTATTTCTAATAAAAAAATTCAAAAGAAAAAAATATAAAGTTGGATTACTCGAACAAGGACTTGAATTACCGTATACTTTTGGCACATCACTTCCTAAATACAAATATTTTTTTTCTGAGGTTTAAAGTTTTAGTATTAGCAATTTTATGGTTCATGGTGATAATCAGGTGTTCATTAAATGATGATCAACTTTACAACATTAATATCAAAAAAGTAAACCATGAAAAAGTCAGAGTAGTTACTATCAGCGTTACCAATTCCGTTCTGTTATTTAATCATTTATCTAAGAAAAACAAAAAAAAATCCGGTTTAATTTAACTTAAATTTGAATCGGTTTAGTCAACTAAACCATTTAGACTCAATCAAACACTGAAACATTTCGAGTTCTTAGCTCAGAACCGCTTCATCTTCTTCCTCCTCTCAAAAAGCTTCTCTCTTTCTCAGCGATGGGTGGAAACAACAGGCAGAGATGGTTCTCCTTCCACCAAAGATCCGCTTCGGCCACCGCTACAACCGTACCGCAACACAAACACGACGAAACTCCCCCTGAGTTTCTCTGTCCCATCACCGGGTTCCTCATGTCGGATCCCGTCGTCGTCCCGTCCGGTCAAACCTTCGAGCGTCTCTCCGTCCAAATCTGCCGTAACTTAGCCTTCGTACCGGATCTCCTCGATGGGACCCGACCCGATTTCTCCACCGTCATCCCCAACCTCGCCATGAAATCCACCATCTTCAGCTGGTGCGACCGGAAAAAAATCGACCACCCTCGTCCCCCTGACGCTGCCTACGTGGAAAACGTGGTCCGCGCCCGGATGGATAAAGATCCGGATCCGAACCCGGATCCGGGTCATGAATCTCCGGAGCCTGAGATTCTCCCTCCTGTTGCTGAGAACTCTCCTTCTGATTACGATGCTGTGATGGAACTGATTCGAGCTCGATCTAAGTCTCCGACAACATCACTTGAGTCTGTTACGATCGGACAAAGCCCGTTTTTTCCGACAAGAGCCGTTACTATGTTCTCTTCCTCTTCAACCACTTCTTCCTTATCGGGAGTTGATAGTCCATCTTTCTCTTCCTCCGACTACTCTTCGTCGTCTCCGATGTCGCCGGAGGAAGAAGAGATCTACAACAAGCTACGAGGCGCCGACATTTTCGACCACGAGCAAGGTCTGATTCTCCTCAGGAAGATGACGAGATCCAGCGAGGAGCTTCGCGTTTCGCTTTGTACGGACAGGATCCTCTCCTTCCTCCGACAGCTTCTCGTTTCTCGGTACAATCTCGTTCAGACAAACGCTGCAGCTTCTTTGGTTAACCTCTCGCTTGAGAAACAGAACAAAGTGAAGATCGTGCGTTCAGGGTTCGTTCCTTTGTTGATCGACGTGTTGAAATCTGGAACCACGGAGGCTCAGGAGCATGTCGCCGGAGCTTTGTTTAGTTTAGCGCTTGAGGATGAGAATAAAATGGTGATCGGAGTTCTAGGCGCGGTGGAGCCTCTACTCCACGCGCTTCGTTCTTCGGAGAGTCAGAGAGCGAGACAAGACGCGGCTCTTGCGCTTTATCACTTGTCGTTGATTCCGAGTAACCGAACGAGGTTGGTTAGAGCAGGTGCGGTGGCGACTCTGCTGTCTATGGTTAGGTCCGGGGAGGAGTCTACGAGCCGGATGCTGTTGGTGCTGTGTAACCTCGCGGCTTGTCCTGACGGAAAAGGCGCGATGCTGGACGGAAACGCGGTGGGGATTTTGGTAGGGAAGCTTAGGGAAGGAGGCGGAGGAGATGAGGCGGCGCGTGAGAATTGCGTGGCGGTTTTGTTGACGCTTTGTCAAGGGAATTTGAGGTTTAGAGGGTTGGCGAGTGAGGCGGGAGCTGAGGAAGTGTTGAAGGAAGTGGAAGAGAGTGGGAATGGACGTGTGAAGGAGAAGGCGACGAAGATACTGCAGGCGATGAGAGGAGGAGGAGGAGGAGATAGTGAGTATGGGGAAAACGCGGAGGCGCGTGAGTGGAACCGTATGATTGAAGCTACGGGTCTGAGTCGGACTCAGTTTCAGGGAGGGCAAAACGGGGGTTTCGCTTGTTCTTCTCAGTTCTAGTTTTTTTCTTTTCTTTTAATTTTTTTTAATGTTTTCTCTTTACCATTTTTGGTAAAATGTTTTCATTTTGCTTTTTTTGTTTGATATAAATGGGTGTATATTATTAATGTGAGTGGACTGTAATATGTGATTATTGTTTTGTAATATTAAATGACAAAAGTGAAATGTCCATTTGTCTAATGTTTGGATTGTTTTTTTTTATCATCTCCTCTCCTCTCTTTACTTTTCTTTTTGTTTGATTAATGCTATCTTGTTCTGTAGTTTTTTAATTTTAATTTTATTCTGCAGTTTTTAGTTTTAATTTTATTCTGCAGTTGTATGTGTTTATTTCTCCTATTAGAACTGAAATATTTCTAGAAAATTGATTTTGCAAAGTACAGAGATGTGTGAAAGACAAAGAGAGAGAGAGAGGACACATTCAACCTTAGAGACAAGCAACGTGAGTGTGATGGGAAAATAAACAGATAGAAGCAGCTTTAGGTATTAAATCTCAAGTGGGAGTTTTAGCTTTTGGTCAAAGTTCAACAGTTCGTGTGAAGATGTCAGATGGCAGCAAACTCTGAATCATTCTACAAACATTCCGTGAATGATTCAGTGAGAATCCAGTAAACAAATTTTAATAACCAATCCACTAGTTTATTGTCAGTTTAAATATAGCCAAAAGGAAAAATATAGTCAAAAGGAAGGCCAGAGTATTGAACAAAATTATAGTTTAATTTATGTTAAATATATATATGATTGGAGAGTGGAAAACATCTCACATCTGCGAGTTGGCACAAGATAGGTATTAGATCAAACATTGACATATGTTTCTTGTTTGTTCCACTTGGAAATACACAAACCATAGGCCAGGGACCTTATGGCTGGGGCATAAATTAATGTTATCCATATATATATAGGCTTCTTTTGTGACCTACATAAGCTAATTGATTCATATACATGTGACAATATAAGAACAAGGATGAATTATGGAAACTTGACACATAATGTACATATCATTGCAGTTTTTAGCATGCTTAATGATTTCTTGGTCCAGCCCTAATAACTCTTATATATATAATTTTAATCCAAAATTCGATTTAATCCACTCCTCTTTGACTCTTTTACGTGGATTTAATTAAATAAAAATTTGCAATATGTAATTGTAGTAGTTTTTCATAAAAATAAGTGGGTACTATACAGTGTTTCAAAAAAAAAAAAAAAAAAAAGTGGGTACTATACCATAACACATTGAGAAAACTTCACAATACGGGTTAAAAAGAGAGAGCTCAAGTGGAAGAAGATTCAAAAGGCACAAAACATCTTTTGAGCTTACGGTTTGAGAATATTGCCTGGAATAGAAACACATAGATCAGAGTAAGAAACAAGTGTTGGCGAGTGAACTCAACAAACAAAGCTTAACATTAATGCTCAATCAATTAGAGTAAACTACGAGAGAGATTGGCTGATGATCACTAACATGTTAAGAAGGAAAAAAAAGGAATCAAGTGATAAGCAAAAGCAAAAATCATCACACATTAGATCGACCAAGATTTACTCCTTTTCTTTTCCAAATCCTATCCATCAAAGTGCTCCAAGAGATTTCATGTCTTCTAAGAAAGCCGAGTAAGAATCATCTATGCTCTGTGGTTTTGAAGCTGCAGATGTCTTGGCTGGCTCCACCTTTACCATTGCAGCAGAAGCCATAGCTCTTGGTGTGAAACTCCAGCTAGTGGTGGCTCTAGAAGTCTTTGACTTTTGGTTTGGTTACAGCTGCTGATTCTCTTCTGACTCGAACCGAGGCAGGGACTTGCCAGATCATTACAATAAAAGTAAGTAATAAGATGGGAGTAGTGTGGAATAGAAGTAAGTAAAACCTCCTAACTCTACTAGAGAATTACCTTTTTCTTCTTCTCCACCACTTTTAAGAGTATCTTCAAGCTGTCTCTTCTTATGTTTTCTTGCTTTTGTCCAAAGCACCTTCAGCCTCTACACCAGTGTTAAACTTTCCCTCCTTTCATCGTCTTCAACTTTTTCTCTCTTCCTCCACTCTCTCTCTGGATCAATCTATCCCTGTTCGAGTTTTTTGAGAGGATACATGAGTTATATAGTTCATGATATAAAACAGGCTACTAGTGGGCTTTTATTTATAAGAAAGCCCATTAGTGATTTTAATTTTTCGTAATTGATAAACAGGCTACTGATAAGAAAGCTCATTACTTATTTTCAAATTTTCTTTATTGGTAAACATGCTAAGAGTAGGCTTTTATTGTTAAAAAGGCCCATTATTGATTTTAATTTTACGTTATTGGTAACAGGCTAACAACAAAAGAATTAAGAGATAAATAATATTAAATATGGTTGGGCCTTCTTTGTGAGCTTTAAATGTGATCACAAACCTGAAATCCATCGTTTGACACAGAAAGTTTATGTTCTTTTAAGTTTAAACATATATTAGAGAGTTTGGTAAACAAAGAAATACTGAACCACTACGCAAAATATTTTTATGAATTATTAATTCACTAAAGTTGAATTATAAAAAGTGGAAACAAAAGAGGAAGGGAAAAAAAAAAATCAACAACGTAATGGAAAACACTACCCTCTTTACGGACAGGTACCGTACGGAATTCAATTGGTGGTACCTTTTTACAAAAATAAGATAAAGATAAAAAGAACTTTTTTATTATTAATTGAAAAAGGAATAAAAACACACAACAAAGGTCGCTTCACGTGGGTTGTGTTTTTTGTTTCTGGCTTGTGTGTGGTAAACTGTGAACTGTTTCTTTCCCTTGACACGTGTCACTTCATGATGCTGACATCATATGGCTACAATTTTTTATGCACATGGGACATGGCTGTTTCTCGGCCCATTCGCATTTATTTACCCACTTAGTATTACAGTATTATTTACTGTAATGATTTAGTATTTTTTTACCAATGGTCATTTTCAATGCCTAACAGTTACAAAGCTTCATTCTTAATGGTTCTACTCTTTTAAATGGCAACTAATTCTCACCAAATATAAACTTTGATTTAACGTTTTATCTGTTTACATTTGTCCTTTTGTAATGATCTTTTTTAGTGTGTTAGTTAGGACAAAACTATTTCAATTAAATGTATTTTGTATATGAATTTGAATCACAAGAAACATGTACTGGTTTCGTGTACGTTACTTTTTTTTGACCTATTTGCATGAAAGTTGGAGGCTTATACAAATTAAACATCTAACATAATAATGGTGTTTTGGTTTTACTGATTTTTTTAATCTAGATGTTAATTTGAACTTGACTTTTGTATTCAAGTACATAAATATAAAGAGAGCATTATTTAATTTTTATGAATTTGCCAAACATATTTACTAGCAGCCAATAATTGCAGGGGGATGACGTTTTAAATATTTTTTAACTGATTTTTATTCTTAAAAAATATCGTACTTGTAGCCAATAATTTAGCAGCTACACACCATGGCACTAGATAGTTACAGCTATATAGTTTTAGCTGTGAAGACCGTAATTAAAGCTTTTCCAAAGAATCATTTTTACTGTATTTGAAAAAAACTATTTCCTTAATTAAAATGAAATAAAATACGTTTCTGAAAGTTAATCAAAATTATTTGAAGTATCACTTAATAATTAATTAGTTTATTACCCATTGTAGTTAAAGATTTTGACGTAAAGGAGAAAAAATGTTGAAAAAGGCAAGACTTTTAATAAATTAAATAGGAAAAAAAAGGAAAGGATATTGTAGTGGGGGGGGCAGAGTGTGTGTGTTAGCTTCCCATATTGCCACTAACCTTTAGCGGTTTCCTCATCTTCTCTACTCTTCTTTCATTTCTTGTTTCTCTCAAACCCAAGAAAAACAACACAAGAAGGCCTTAACAATCACAGGTCTCTCTACACATCTAACTTCTTTTTCTTGGTACTGAAGTTTTCTTGTAGTGTTTGCTTCTTTTGATAATTTTTTTTCTTGGAACAAGAAGAAGAATATGGGAGACAAGGAAGAGGTCCTTGAAGCTGTTTTGAAAGAAACAGTGGATCTGGTAACAGATCTACTCTTTGTTCTGTTTCTCTAATGTTAAATTGTCTTGGAGAGAAAGTCTTAGAGTTTTTTTTTTGTTTTGAAGGAAAATGTGCCTATTGAAGAAGTTTTTGAGAGTCTGAGATGTAGCAGAGAAGGTCTCACTACAACAGCTGCTGATGAGAGGATTGCCCTCTTTGGTCATAACAAGCTTGAAGAGAAGAAGGTTAGCTTTATTATGTGTCTTTATGAATTTGAGAAAAAAAGGGTGTAACTATGGATTATTCTATGGTTCTGTTTCTTGAATATTCCATGACCTAAAGCTAACAAAAGATTCACTTTTCTCACTCCTGTAGGAAAGCAAATTCTTGAAATTTCTAGGTTTCATGTGGAACCCTCTTTCATGGGTGATGGAAGCTGCTGCCATCATGGCTATTGCACTTGCTAATGGAGGAGTGAGCATGTTCTAACACCCTCTTACATGTTTTTTTCACCTTTTAGAGTTTAACTCTTTATTAAAGTGTGTCTTCCTTTCTGTTGTTGAATGATGATTCTCAGGGGAAGCCTCCTGATTGGCAAGACTTTGTTGGTATTATTACTCTGCTTGTGATAAACTCCACCATCAGTTTCATTGAGGAGAACAACGCTGGGAATGCTGCTGCTGCTCTCATGGCACGTCTTGCTCCCAAAGCAAAGGTTGGTTTGATCTTCTTGCTTAATGCTACCGCTTGTTTTCAACCACAGTGTCTACAGTGTCATCTTTGTCACAACGTTTGTGAAGGTACTGCGAGATGGAAGGTGGGGTGAGCAAGATGCTGCAATTCTTGTTCCTGGAGACATCATCAGCATCAAGCTTGGAGACATTGTTCCTGCTGATGCTCGCCTTCTCGAGGGAGACCCCCTTAAGATCGATCAGGTTTGAACATGATACTCTTCATCTTGTGGTGCACAAACATTCAGTTACTAAAGCTTTTGTGAACTTTTGTTCTGTAGTCTTCTCTTACCGGTGAATCTCTCCCAGTAACCAAAGGTCCAGGAGATGGTGTGTATTCAGGCTCCACTTGCAAACAAGGAGAGCTTGAAGCAG
Source organism: Sinapis alba (assembly GCA_012274485.2). Taxonomy (NCBI): domain Eukaryota; kingdom Viridiplantae; phylum Streptophyta; class Magnoliopsida; order Brassicales; family Brassicaceae; genus Sinapis; species Sinapis alba. Next base: position 160,039 of record MU106098.1, read on the forward strand.
TTGTGATTGCAACGGGAGTCCACACCTTCTTTGGAAAAGCTGCTCATCTTGTTGATACAACCAACCAAGTTGGCCATTTTCAACAGGTAAGCATTGTTATTCCTTCTTCTTATGGTATATATGGTTGGTTCAGAGTATACTAATATACTTTTTGTTTCTTGTGTTCAGGTCTTAACTGCCATTGGGAACTTCTGCATCTGCTCTATTGCAGTGGGAATGTTAATTGAGATTGTTGTGATGTATCCCATTCAACACCGAGCATATCGCCCTGGGATTGATAACCTTCTTGTGCTTCTCATTGGTGGTATCCCAATTGCCATGCCAACAGTTCTGTCTGTGACCATGGCTATTGGCTCTCATAGATTATCTCAGCAGGGGGCAATAACCAAGAGGATGACAGCTATTGAGGAAATGGCTGGCATGGATGTGCTTTGCAGTGACAAGACCGGAACTCTAACATTGAATAAACTCACTGTCGACAAGAATCTTATAGAAGTATGTTAAGTCATGTTCAGATAAATGCTTATTATTACATGACATTTTCTGAATGAGCACAAGTCTTTTTTTTTTGTATATAGGTTTTCACTAAAGGAGTGGATGCGGATACTGTTGTCCTAATGGCAGCTCAAGCCTCCAGACTTGAAAACCAAGATGCCATAGATGCTGCTATTGTTGGGATGCTTGCAGACCCTAAAGAGGTACACTGGTTCTCTCCCACATAAACGTTTTAACTGTTAGTTTCTAAAGCTTTCTCGTTATTGTAGGCAAGAGCTAGTGTTAGAGAGGTTCACTTTCTTCCATTCAATCCCACTGATAAGAGAACTGCTCTGACATACATTGACAGTGATGGTAAAATGCATAGGGTCAGCAAAGGTGCTCCTGAGCAAGTAAGCTTTTGGTTAACAGTTTGCTTGGTGTAAATCATAGTTTCAGTAGCTCATTCTGTTTGCTAACGTCTCAGATCCTAAGTCTCGCGCACAATAAGTCAGAGATTGAAAGGAGAGTTCATGCTGTTATAGACAAGTTTGCTGAACGGGGTTTGAGGTCTCTTGCCGTGGCGTACCAGGTAATTGGAGAAACATGCTCCTCAAGTTTGATACAAGATTCTAAAGTTGGAATGGCCTTTTGCAGGAAGTTCCGGAAGGGACAAAGGAAAGTGCTGGAGGCCCTTGGCAATTTGTGGGTCTCATGCCTCTCTTTGACCCACCTAGGCATGACAGTGCTGAGACAATAAGAAGGGCTTTAAATCTTGGGGTGAATGTCAAAATGATCACAGGTGAGTTCTTGGTTTTCTACTCAGAACTTTAAGTAGTCTTGTCATTGCTAAAGCCTCTTGACACTCTGCAGGGGATCAGTTAGCTATAGGGAAAGAGACAGGACGGCGTTTAGGGATGGGAACCAACATGTACCCTTCATCTGCTTTACTTGGACAGAACAAGGATGAGTCTATAGGTGCTTTACCCGTTGATGATCTCATAGAAAAGGCTGATGGCTTTGCTGGCGTCTTCCCTGGTAAAGTTTTGTTTGCTTTTTCCAAAAACTTTGTCTCCAGCATAAGTTATTAAACCAAGTTTTGTCATGAAACTGCAGAGCATAAGTATGAGATAGTGAAGCGATTGCAAGCAAGGAAGCATATATGTGGAATGACTGGTGATGGAGTAAACGATGCGCCTGCTCTTAAAAAAGCTGATATTGGCATTGCAGTTGCTGATGCAACTGATGCAGCTCGTAGTGCTTCGGACATTGTTCTGACCGAACCTGGTCTCAGTGTTATCATCAGCGCTGTCTTGACCAGCCGTGCTATCTTCCAGAGAATGAAAAACTATACCGTGAGTATTGGCTTTAGTTTGCATATATGTTTCAGTCTCATTGAACCAATTAACATGTGCTAGCTTTTTGTTTTTTCTTTACAGATCTATGCGGTTTCCATCACAATCCGTATTGTTGTAAGTTTCCCACTTTCTTTTCTCAAGGTTGTCCCATTACAACTTGATACTCATCATCATATGTATGCTAACTTTCTGGTTTCAGCTTGGCTTCATGCTGCTGGCTCTCATATGGAAGTTTGACTTCCCACCCTTCATGGTTCTTATCATTGCAATCCTTAACGATGGTTTGTTCATAACTTTTTACATTTCTTCAATCCAAAATATCTCTTCAATCCTGTTGAAACTGTACCAAGACTTTGCTGTATTGATTGATCAACTCTTGTAGGCACTATTATGACAATATCAAAAGACAGGGTGAAACCTTCCCCACTACCAGATAGCTGGAAACTGTCAGAGATTTTTGCAACTGGCGTTGTGTTTGGGAGCTACATGGCAATGATGACAGTTATATTTTTCTGGGCTGCATATAAAACTGACTTCTTCCCGGTATATACTCTTCAGTAACACAAACCTACTCTTTTCCTTGTTTGGTCTCCTTTGCATTAACACCTCAAGACGCTTGTTTCAGCGAACTTTTGGAGTGTCTACACTTGAGAAAACAGCACATGATGATTTCAGGAAGCTTGCCTCAGCTATATACCTACAAGTCAGCATTATAAGTCAGGCGCTTATCTTTGTGACCAGGTCAAGGAGTTGGTCTTATGTGGAACGTCCTGGGATGTTGCTTGTGATAGCCTTTATCCTCGCACAATTGGTCAGTGGTCAGCACTCAAGTCAGAGCTCATAAACTGCTGTTCTGTTTTTTTGACCATTTTTCTCCCAAACAGGTGGCTACTCTAATTGCAGTCTATGCAAATTGGAGTTTTGCTGCTATTGAAGGGATAGGGTGGGGATGGGCTGGAGTCATTTGGCTTTACAACATTGTGTTCTACATTCCTCTTGATATCATCAAGTTCTTGATTCGGTATGCCCTTAGTGGCAGAGCTTGGGATCTTGTTATCGAACAAAGGGTAATGTTTATCAAGATTATTTCCATTTATGTGCTACATAATATTGGATTGTGGACACATCTTTGATTATAATGGTGTGTGTATGTTCCATAGATTGCATTCACTAGGAAGAAGGATTTTGGGAAAGAGCAAAGGGAGTTACAATGGGCACATGCACAGAGGACGCTGCATGGCCTGCAAGCACCAGATGCTAAGATGTTCCCAGAGCGAACCCATTTCAACGAGCTTTCCCAAATGGCTGAAGAAGCTAAGAGAAGAGCAGAGATTGCTAGGTAAAACACCCATCTACTTTCTTCTGAAGTTAAAGAAAAAGTTATTTGTCTCATTCTCTTTTACACTTTGATAGGTTGAGGGAGCTTCACACACTCAAGGGTCACGTTGAATCTGTCGTGAGACTTAAAGGTCTTGACATTGAAACCATTCAACAGTCTTACACAGTTTGATAGAGCTTAGAGAGAGAGCTCAGAAACCGTCTCAATGTCCTTCAAGAAAGTAGTGTTTGAAATTTCGATACAAGTTATGCATATATTCCTAAGTAGTGGTTTTGCTTGTTTGCTTTTCGTTTTAAGTTTGTTCTGTTGTATGATGAAGAATGACAAGAAGTAGAAACATAATCTTTAAAATGCAAGACAAATTGTTATTCTCTAATCTCTCTTTTCTCCACAATGATAGAAAGAAAGAGATGTGATGTAACATAGCAACCAGGAAAAGGGAAAAAAAAAAAAAGAGCTACAACAAGTATATGATTAGTTCATTTCTCTATAGCTTATTCCAAGAAAGTTCAAAGAGTGTAAAGGGATTGAAGCTGACCAAAAACAAAGTCTAAAAGCTTCAAGAAGATGAGAAACCACATGATCATTAGACTTTGTTCTTGTCTTGTTGTTTGATCATATCACCATTGGTTTCATAAGTTGTCACTTCATCATCACTTCCTTTGTACCTATACCATCTTGACATCACCAAGAAGTAAGCAAAATTAACCAGCAAGATTCCAGCAATCATGAAGTAAAAGTAATCCAATCTTCCTTTGTTCAAATCTTCAGCTAACCAATTACCACCAGCCGAGTTCTGAGTCGTCCTGTGAACCGTTGCAATCAAGAAGCTACCAAGGTAACTAGAAACTCCTCCTCCGACATAGAATATGGAACCAGCGAAACTCCTCATGTTCTCAGGGAACTGCTTGTAGTAAAACTCCATCTGTCCAATAGCACCAAACGCCTCAGCTATACCAGCCAGTGTGAGCTGCGGTATCAGCCACATAGCTGACATTGAGGAGATTTCTCCCTTCCGTGGCGCCATACCGAGTGTTGGTTTAGTCAATGCAAAACTTCTCCTCCGTTCCTCGACGAAACCAGAGACTATCAAGCTCAAAAAGGCGAAGAAGATCCCGGATCCTATCCTCTGCAAGAGCGTGATCCCAGTGTCTAGACCGGTGATTCTTCTCAAGGTAGGCACGAGGACACGGTCGTAGATAATGATGAAAACAGTCATTCCTGTCATCAAGAAGACAACATAGGTGGCTGCAGGAATCACAAATCCTCCAGAGCCTAAGCGACGATCGCTCTGGAGGGCTTGGAAGACAGGATAAGTCATTTGTTGCGTGATAGTCAAGTAATAGATAGATGAAGCAAACCATATAGGAAGCACTCTCACAATGCACTTCACTTCTTCAACTTGTTGCATTGTACATAGCTTCCATGGATCCACAGGCTTTCCATCAGCCTCCAACTTGTCTTCAGGAGCCAAGATGGCTGCCTTATCAAGGAACCTGCCAAAAATAGAAAGCTTTCTTTCTCAGTAACCACAAAAACAAAAATGGATAAACTAGTGTTTGGTCTGTGTGTTTTTACCTGAACTGGTCGGTGTACTTGAGCTTAGAGTTAGCGTACTTTGGTGGGTAGTAGTTGTAGAGGTTAAGCCAAGGCTGCTTCACAGGCTTTAACCCACGTTTCTTGATAGCAACCGTTATAACTTGAGCTATACTAGCCAATGGACTACCTGAGGCTTTGATCTTTACATACAACTTATCACCCGCAAAGAAGATCACACAGGCCAAGAACATTAACACGACAGGGATGGTTAAACCGATGGTCCAACTGACGTTAGACTGGATGTAGACAACTAGTGTCAGCGACAAGATTTGAGCAAACGTGAAGGTGAAGAAGTACCAGTTGAAGAAACTATCAATCCCTCTCTTCCCTGACTCGCTCTTGGGGTTAAACTGATCAGCACCGAAAGCAAGATTACACGGTCTGATCCCACCTGCTCCCACTACAAGGAAGCCAAGACCCATTAGTAGAAATGCTATCTGGCCACCACTTGGAGCTATACATGTGAGGGCTGTTCCGCATGGAGCTGGATGTAGTTGTGGCACTGCAGCAGTTAGTAGTATCACAAGTGATCCCTACCAAAACAAGAATTAGAGTTTTTTTTTAGGTTATATAAACCAAGATTGCTTGTGGAGGAAGTAAAGGTTATAGAGGGATGGATCATTACAAGAAAACATGCAATGACTGCGACGGTTAGTGTCTTGTAACGACCGAAGTAAGTGTCGCAGAGGAAAGCAGCAACGAAGGTTCCGAAGTTGATTGTGCCACTAAAGGCGTTGATGATTGTTGCGGCTGTGATACTCTTCATGTTGAAGACAGCAGTTAAGTAAACCAGAAGGTTTGATAGTGTTCCAATGATCCCAAGCTTCTCAAATGTCTCGTTTCCTGGTAATAACAACATGCAAGAACAAGATGATCATAAGACTTTGACCTTAGAAACCAAACACTGATTCTTGATCATTTATGTTCTGGAACATCTTCAAAAATTCAAGATCCACTCCTTTTGTCTTAAACTAGTGTATGACTAAGTCTAAGCTTAAGACAACAACATAAAGAATTTCACAAATAATAAAATCAAAACAACAACTCATGAAACCAACAAAATATAGTTTCTAGAAACAGAGAAGAAAGTTTTTTCACTGAAGAAACAGAGAAGAAAGTTATCAAAATTTCTAGATTTCTAAAATTATGAAAAAATAGTAAATATATAAAATAATACATTTAATATCAAAATTTAATATTCATCCTGTTTCACAATGTAAGTAATTTAAACTAAAATCACTAATATTAAGAAAGTAGTTACGTTTCTAAAAGTATCATTTAATCAATAAATTCAACCAATTATAAAAAATAATATTATTTAATTAATCATACAATATCCAATAAATAAAAAATTCTATTGAAATATAAAAACTAATAATGTTTTGAAATAATTTTCTTATCTAAAACTATTTATAATATGAAACCAAGGGAGTATACTAAAACAAAAAAAAAAAAAACCAAACTCTTAGAGCAAGACTGATGTTAAATAATAATAATATCTTTGCGTTACCAATGATGAAAGGCATGACTTTCCAGCCTCTGTAAACGAGTTTCGTCTCCTGAACTTCTTCTTCAACAGAATCAACCGCCGTAGCAGAGCCACCGTACACGGCGGAGGAAGGTTTCTGGTGATCCATGGACTCGACTTCAAGAGGCTTTCTCTCCATGTTACAACTACTAGAGTAGTAACAAGTTGTACTTTCTTTATTTTGTATTAATGTTATTGTTGTCTTAAAAGGCTAATGATGACTCTGATCTTTCTTCATCTTAGAGTTGTCTCTATATATAGTGGTAAGAAGAGAGAGGATGGTGGATGTGTCGGAATCTAGACAAATTGGTAATTTGTGAATATGGCCGTGAAAGAGAACTGTGTTAGTGATTATAATATTCATTTTAAATTAGTTAATTAAAGTTTTTTTTTTCTTATCAAAGTTAATTAAAGGCTTTTTTTTTTTACATAATTAAACTTACAAAAAGAAACTGAAAATGTAGATTCCATTACAAGTGTTGTGGCCCCATCATAAACACTCACTCTTTAATAACGGCACGTTCTTTTAAGCTCTCCGTCCATTTTCAGTCCATTTGTTTTCCATCATCCATTTTCGTATTTTATTTATCTTTTTTTGTTTATTTAGTTTTAACAATTATATCATTAATATAAGAATATCTCAAGAACATGCTCCATATTATGAAGATTGATTGTTTTAGTTTCCTTTTGGTTTCATATAATATAATGTTATATATATTGCAAGGTGGTCCTTGCTGATTCACACGGTATATATTTCGGTTAGTCCTTATAAAAAGACAAACTTAAGTAAATGAAACTGAATTAAAGTTATATAGGAACTAAAACAAATAAGGTTGAAAACAATTTTTAAATATTTTGTGTATATATGAAATCTTTAGATCATGAAACAATAATAAATAGTATAGTTTACCACTTTCAGAATCGTTTAATTTTTTTTGTCGACAATCATTTAATTAATTGATATATTTTAACATCATTTATAACTAATGTAAATATATAACATAAGTTATGGTAACCAATAGATGCCAAAAAAAAAAAAGTTATGGTAACCAATATTTTTGTAGTGAGCTATTTCACCAATATTGGTATATAGTAACTAACCTAAAACACACATACAAATCTGTTCTTAATTTATAAGATTTGCACACCTTTAATAAAAACTAAATACATATTATTATTTATTAGTTTGGTTAGTTTTGTTTGTTTTCTAATAAAAATTTTACATTCATATTTTCATATTTTAATTTATATTTTAGTTTTATAACAAAATACATTAACTAAAATTAGAACATTAATGTTTGTATACAAAGTAATGGTTTTCATTGTCAATTGCGAATCTTCAACTATTTGATCGGTCCACCATGATTGGTTTAGTCAAAGTAGTTGGTAAGAGATTATGATCTTCTAAAATTTGTATCTGCTAAAATTTAATGTTGGTGGATTGCGGGGGAAAAAGTCAGACAATATTTCTTAAAAAAAATCCACTAGTTTTTTTTTATTTTAAACTCATTTATTGGTTCTTATTTTTTATTTTTTTCTCAAATCATTTATTGGTTCTGTTCATTGAAAAAGTCAATTTTTGTTTATCCATTTGAGCTTGGTTTTATTTGAGTTGAATTACTTCCAGTTTATTTTCACTAAAACGCAATGGAAATTTTAATTGTTTTTCTCTATTTTTGAATACATTCATAAAAGGCCAACTCTCTACATTTTCCAGGAAATTGATGAAAATTAAATTAGTATCCTGGGAGATGTTAGTAAAAGTAGACCAGGATGAAAAAGAGAAAAACTGAGATGTTAGTAAAATTAACTAGACATGACACCAATAAGGATGGCCTCAATCTCCTCAACTTGAGCTTTCACAACTTTAATTTCTTCCATTTTACCAATTTGGTCCACAACTAAAATCCTCAAGCATATGCTATCATCTTTATTTTCTTGTATTTGTCAAAGTAATGCAATTAACAGAGATTAAGAAAAAAGAACTTCTGACTAAGTTCAAGTATTTTTGGCCTGTAAAAATAATTTTATAAACATTGCTTTGTTTCATATTGTTGAGCTAGATAACAAAATATGATCAAAGAAAAACTTAATAATCTTCGGTCTATTTTCATTTGGTATCTTTGGACCAAAAATATGAAGTGAATGTAAGTATAAGAAAATTGAAATTATAGATAAACAAAGCCATAGAGTATGATGATGCATTTGTGAACAGGAAACTTCCCGAATCCATCTTAGATCAAGATCACTTGGATAATGTGCCTCTTAAGTAAGCTAAATCGATTAATCATGTCTGCAACACTATCCTTACCTAATTAAAAGATAGTGCGAATAAGATTTGATAAAATGATGTTTTCTTCGTATAAGAAAATGATGTTTTCTTCGTATAAGAAAATGATGTTTCAAGGTCGAAATGCATTTTATTTTAAAGCACAGACTTACATTAGATATTTTTTGTATGTACAACTGAATTTTAGAATGTCCATTTTTACGGCTAAACCTAACTAATCCAACAGAGTCATGCTACTTTGTTTCTTTGGTAATGTTAAAAAAATTATAATAAGGATGGTCGTATCATTGGATCGCTTTTTGCAATTTTTTACCATATAGTTAAATGTATATTTTTTTTTTTTGATAAAAGAGGTTGTTTCCAGCAAGAAAACACACACACTATTTAATTTGACTCGGAAAATTGTCCTTTCTAATCTAGTACTAATAAAGGTGTCGTTCCGTATGCATGTAGTTTTAGAAGTCAACTAGGTAGTTAATAAGATATACAAATCTGTTTATATATTAGCTTGGTAGGCAGTTACATTTCATCTTTTGGAACTATATACAGAGAAGTCAAATTCTCTTTAGGATGAAATATATTACGTAGATCAAGGGATCTATACAATAAATAAATAGCAAAAGCGTTATTTTTTCATAAACTTAAAAGAGTTAAACATGGATCTATTAAAGACACAGGCTTAATTCTCGGGTAGGAGATATAGTCTACGAATAGACTTTTTCCCGGATAATCAAATGGACCGTAAATAATTGGCCTATATCTGCGTGGCTACATGTGAAGCTAATAATTTTACACTAAAAAAAAGTCAATTCATAGCCTAAACCAACATGACAACTCTTTTTCTAATGGAAACCATTAGATCATCACAATGCTGTTAAAAACATTATTTCTTCAACAAATAAAACGCCGATGAGATCTATACGGATAAAAGAGGTGGAACGTGACTTGATAGTAAGTGGTATACGTATCTACAAATCCAATTCTTGCTCAATTTGAATTGTTGAATCGGTTTACCAGCTCAAAAAAAAATAACGGTGTAGTTCGAAAGCGGACCACCACATACTCAAAAACATACGTATACATGTAAGAAGTAAACGTGTAAGCAACTAGGCATGCGTTACATATGAAAAGGACTACCGCAAGCGTTGAAAACTTCACTCCCCTCATTTTACAGACTCTCTTTAGTTACTATCATTAATATAAGTAACTAAGGGCATTATTATCTCTGGTCTCTTAACCGGAGTTCTTAACTCATAATTTAACCTTTTTTTTTTTTTACATTTTTCGACTAAGAGACGGCTTTTATATTTCTTATTTAAGACGGTTCTTAGCTTTTCTTAGTTAAAAACTAAAAGAAATTAAGAACCGTCTCTTATCCGAAGCTAAGAATCTGATTAAGAGACCGGGATAATAATGGCCTAATTCCATGAGGTTCTGCTTGATATATACATTGTTTTTTTGACATTTTTTTTAAAGTTTAGTGTCGTTTTGCGAAATGATATTTATGGACGATTTGTAGGAGAATAATTGAGTTGAATAGTTTCAAATTCTGGTCAAGACTCTCGCTGTGTACGCAACAATAATTCTTATTCTTGTTGAATTATTGTGGGCTCACCCCAGACCCCAACTTACTTGTAGATGAACTTCATAGGAACAACAATTACATTTTCAAAGATCTAATATTATTAAAATGAAGTGATCATTGTTATTTTAACACTCCCCTCTTTCATCATCATAGTAATGTCATTTTACTTTTATTTTTGTTGTACAAAATATAGTTTTCTGCTGTCAATGCAATATTTTAACCCTGTTAATTTATCTTATTAATTAGAAATATACTATTTAATATGCATCATACATTTTTCAAACTACCTCATTCAAACTCACAAATGGTTTACAGTTTAACATGTATCTTAAAATAATATATTCAATTCAAAGGCTGTAGTATCGTTGACTCTGAATTTTGACACTAATGAGTCAATGCCACTGCTACAATACTGAATCTGTTTCTTAAATAAAACTATAGTAAAACCCACACAAATTCTTTAATGAAAGCTAACACTGGGGACATTTTTTTTTGTTTTCTTGGGCTCACCAGCTAACACGGGTTAAACATTTAAATAGTTTTTTTTCTCATGACACGTACGGTATTATATTAGATTTATAACGAGAAAAGAAATAAAATTTAAAATTGAATAAACAAAGACAATGGGTTCGGCATTGACGCGGTTACAGTAATCTGGAGTGAGACCAGAACTGTACAAGCAACTAACTATACAAGAGTCAACGTTCATGCTCATAACTGCCCAGACCATTTTCGTATAGGGACATTCTCACGTGGTCCGTGATGAAAGGTCCGTGTAAAACGTTATCCTTCTATATAATATATGGATATTACATCGTGTGTCAATAAAGATCTATGTTTTGTATTTCTTGATTTGAATGATTTCAATCTGTAGATGAAGGGGGTGGCAATTAAAATCAGTACACCCTAGTGACAAGTGACAACTTGTTTTTAGGCAAATAGTTCAATATCAAAAGTCATGAATAGAGGGAAAAAAAAATCTATTAAGATTTGTATACGGTTGGATTTTTAATCATATAGTATAAGTTAATTTCGTATTTATACGTTCCTCTCTGTATGTCTCTTTTTTTTCGTTTCTGTAAGTTGTAAATCGGTTTTGTATAGTGTCTATAGAGTATGTAGTGTCTTCTACTAAACTATAATCATTTGTTTCAAATGCACAGTTGTCTACAAATTCGTATTTGTATAATGTTATTTTAAATATATATAAAATTTAATTAAAGGGTAATGGTTTAGTGACAATTTTTTGAGATTTAGAGTCTAAAAAGTAATATGCGGAACAACTACCGTATGGTTCTAATATCAACAAAAAACATAAATATATATATATATATAGAATATTATTACTATTAATTACAGTTCTATATAAAATATTATATTATATGCAATTGTACCATAAGGTTCAGCTGATACCCATACAGTAAGATGCTGATCTGCTTAAGCTTTCTTGCAAAGTACAATTTTTGATGAAATTTCATTCCAACAGAAGTGGATATCATTCTTTTCGTCATTGATTTACAATCATTAGTCGTTTTCGCTGTAAACACTAATCATAATGTGGTTTCTTCCCAATTATTTGGCACTTTTTAGGAAACAAAAAAATAATACTCATAATGAAGAAAATTAGCATAATCTGATTTACTTTTAAATACTGTTTTACATAGTAAACGTACCAATATTATTATTCGTTGTCCCCATTGATCTTTATAATAATGTTTTTTTTTTGTAAAACTTTACACTAATGTTGTATTGATTAAATAGATGAGGTATCTATCTATTCAAACATTTCAAAGTTTTCAGAACCCTCATGTATCATCTATAATTTATTTATTTAAATTTTTGATTATCTATTTGACTCTAGTATTCTAAGGTTTGTTTAGAAGATAATTTTGATATACTGCCTTCAAAATTTCAATAAGCTTAATTTATAATTTTCTTATTTTTGATAATCTATATTATAGTATAAATTACATAGTTTGAAAATAAAGTGAACGAAATGAATAGAAATTAAGAAATGGAGGCAAATAGTTTAACAAGTCAAGAGCACTTTTTATATATTCTAATTCAATTTACTGTATTATGTATATGCAACAGTTCAATAAGGCATTTAAACCTACCCCAACAGGATGAAGGATACACAATTATGATCGTGGCAATGAAAAAGGCAAGAAAATGGTGTCAGCTTTTTGTAATGCACACCAAAGATCCGATCAGTAATGTTTAGATGTGATTTATAGTGTTAGCTTTTGATATTTTTGGTCGGTTGGTGGTGTTCTTGCCCACATTTTGGTACCATGCCCCCAACCCTATTGATATATTGCTTTTTTTTTTCTTTCTGATTTTGTGTGTAACAATGCAACATCCCTTTAAATATAGAACATCATTATGTGATTTTTTTTTTTGATTCTGATTCAACTATATCAGCAAAACATTATTATTTTGAGACAAATTATGAAAGTCTTAGAGTGCGACTGGTAACCATAATAGAAACAGCAGGAATGGACAGGAAAGGAATGAGTAGGAATAAAATTTTAGGAAGGAAGAGGAATAATGATTCCTTATCAAAATCAATAAGGAATGAATTTGTTCTATAATTCTCTACAACCAAGGGAATGAGGAGGAATGGAAAAAAAAATCTATTCCTCATGAATGGTAAATTTTTTAAGGAATGTTAAATAATGTAGTGTTCCTCTTCATTCCCATGGTCACCATTCACACCCTTAGTAGAACAAATTTATAGTTGGTGAAACATTACCTAAAGTATATGCACCTGAATAAATATCACATTGTCTTTACATTAGCTAATTAGTCTGGTTTGTGAAAATGATCAGTGACTTGTGCTTTAGTCAATTTCGCCATCTATATTGTTTTCACCTGCTATTTAGAAACATCACTAATTCACTATATAACACTTTCACCAACAACTAAATGGAAAATCACGTTTTTCTTTTGATTTTCATATCTGATCAATTATAGAATTTCTAAATGCTAAAGAAAACGCACTACACATTCTACTGTAAGAAAACTAAAAAGCAACCTACTAACACTAACAAAAAATAAAACCAATTAGAATAAGAAGTTATATATACATTTTGTATTTGTATAAATGTGTGAATCACGTTGTACATGCAGTTAACACGCATTAGGTTTAAATGTGGATGCATTATAGCAAAGCTGATTATGTCGACTAGTATGTTAACCAGTGTATCGAATTATAAGTGGGGGTAGTTTAAGAAACCAATAAGTGGGAGGAAGAGGATCAAAATGCGTCACGTTTTAGGAATTGAAATAGTATGGGAGAGAAGAAGTGCGTGTCGTTTCCACCAATCCATTGAAAGTGCATCTTAAGTCAAAATGTTTAAAAGCGAGTGCGATTACGTTCATCCAACGCTCAACGCGTTTCCATTACCTTTTCTCGTCATTTTCAACATGATTTTGGTGGAACATTTTTTATTGATTGATTATTGCTAGAAATTGTATAATAACTATAGATGTGTACGTAGGCTTTTAATAAATGCATTGTTTATACGTGTTTAGTAAATTAGTATGTCGTTTACTTAGAACATGATTAAATGAAATTTTTTAGCGGGGGTTCTTAACGGAATTTAAGAACTGATTCTTATTTTTAACAAAGGAAAAGTTAAGAATCTGTTTTTAAATATTTTATTTTAGAGCCGGTTCTTAACTTTCTTTTTTTTTAAGTTAAGAACCGATTTTTAACTTTCACTAAGAATTTCTACTAAAAATTCTCTTTTAATCATGGTCTTAGAAGTTAAGATGACGAGTTGAAAAGTTAATGGTGGATGCCCTTCAAAAAATGGTGAAAATAAACGTAAAAAGTAGTTTTTTTATTGCAAAAAGTAATAGAAACTTCGACATGTGCTTCTCTGCAACTTTTTTATAATAAAGACTCAATTTGCCTGTTTCAGTGTACGTTTCAACAGTCGTCCAACAAGACCACCACTTGTTAGAGACCTTTTATATCTATTTATTTATATATGTTCATATTATGCGTCTAAGAAAAAACACATAAATGGCATTGCAACCGAAAGTGTATACCAAGTACAAATACCCTTGAGTCAGAGATCTCTAGCATCAAAATTCATAATATTATTGGTATAAATTTTACCAAAAAAGATAATAGGTCCAACGAAATTTTGCGAATATATGCTCAAAAGTAAAGTTATATTTCTAATATGCAGTTTGAAATAGAATGGGTAGAATTTCTATTATGGTTGAACACGAAACATAAGCTTAAAGCAAAGAAGAAGAAAAAAACACGAAACATAAGCACGACATTAGAGCATAACTAACCTGAAACTCTTAGGGTGGAGTTTTAGCGTAATTTAAAAACCAGTTCTACTTTAACAAAGGAAAAGTTAATAATCGGTTCTTAAGAATCACATCCTAAGAATCTCGGGTTAATCATGCTTTTAGAATGTTAGGCTAGGACATGGAAAGTCAAGTACTCATTGGGGTTTAGGTTAGGTATCTTAGACCATCATCAACTTTTCTTTTTTTTCTGAAATTAAAAATAAAATAAAATAATAATAAATGAACCAATTGCGGACTGTCATGTGTCAGTGAGACCCGCAAACAGTGCAAACACCAGAGCTTAAACAAGTTCCATAAGCAAGGATGCTTAATTTTTGTATTGAACCCACCCACTATTAAATTAATTTTCCTTTAAGCACTCTCCTAAACATTCCCTAAACAACTCCTTTAATCATGCTCTTCATCAGTTTCTTCAAATATATTTTTGTGTGTTTTCAAGTTTTTAGATTCGATTAATAACATTTTAAGTTCAAATATGTTTTATATCATCTTACAAAATTTATTTAAATTTTTTATATTTATGAACGGTATATATCAGATTTTTAGGTTTATATTTGGTTTGGATTCCTGGTTATGGATTTTACGCCGAAGTTTATGTTAGGACTTAGGCATGACCCGCATGACCTAATATAAAATATCGAACCTTTGAATTATTAAATACATGTATTTCTAAAACACAATAAATAACTAATAAATTGTTCGTTAGGCCCCATATGACCCGGTCTAATCCGGTCAAAAATACTCCAAAAATCTTCTGGTTTTTAAATATCTCACAGAGAATTTCTTGATAACAAAGTTGGCGTGTAGAGATAACGCTGAGGGATAGAGTAGATTGGTCCATATCTTGATTGATACTCTTGTACATGAAAGTGTCACTAAAGATATATACGACCACACTTACAAAAGATGAGTAGTAAGTGGAAGTTCGAGTTGTATAAATTTGAAATTCGATTTTTTGTTGGATAAAACAAAAATTTTAATTATAAAAAACCATCTTAAAATTGCACGTTGATAAGATTCTTAATTACTTTATGGTATTTAAATCTTAGCTATGCTCATTGTTATCTCAATCGCCGCATATTCAAGCGATGAGAGTTTTATTAGACCAAAACCACACAAAGAATGGGTGCGGTTGTATCAGATTTTGAAAATCCTTAAACTATTATATTACTAATTAAGATCATTATCGTTATTGCTATTATTAAAGACATTATTGCAGGGTTCTTAGAGTAAATAAGAACCGTTTTTTAATTTTAATTAAGAAAATGTTAAAAGACGATTCTTAAATAAGATATTTAAAAACCGTCTCTTAACTTTTTTTAGTTAAATTAAGAGACGGTTATTATATTACGATAAGAATTTCACCTTAAGAATCTTGCAATAATCATAGCCTAAGTGCCATGGTTTAGTATGTAATAAAAAAATAACAAAATCAAACGAACATGTTCTTGATTCCTAAAGTGATGGTTCATATATGTTCACTTCAGTCTTATGGAATCACTTCACCTTTCACTTTTAATGGTTTTAGTATCATGAATTCTTTTTGACAGCCGAAAAGCTAGTTCTAATAATTTCATGCATGTTCCTAATGTTCTGATGCTTGCTCTAATTTTGGCTCTCTGAGTAATCAAGACCACATAAAATTTAATCACTTTTCACTTATCTTTTTATTTTCTCTAAAAGTGAATCCACATGTCGAGTTATAATTAATAATTATTGTGTTGTATAGTGCATACTCCATTAAAATTGGTCCAAAAACTCTATGCTTCGCTGCCGTCCTTGGTCCAGTTTAAAGAAGAACAAATTCTCAAACAAGTATAATTATCAATCAAATCGATTACGCAAAAGTAAAACTTGTTTAAATCACAAATGAAGCAATATATTTATTTAAGAAATGCGTGTAACTTTCACATGCAAGCACTTCCAGAGGTTCAAAATGTAATGGAATAATGCTATTTAAGTTTCTTAACTCGTTTTTCTACTTTCGTTTCTTTATTCTATATATAGCTTTATGTTTGTTCCAATTCAAAATGTGGTCTTTTTAAATATCACGAAAACGATATGTTTTAACATATCTTGTAAAGTGTGACAACAAGGAACATATACATATAACTTGTACTTGTTATAAGAAAGTCCGTTGTGTTGTTCTTCAACTTTGAATATGTACCACTATTTGTTAAGTTGTATAACAAATAAAATATTTGTTAAGATGCACTTCAATTTGTAAAAGTAACGGGAAGTTTAGGAGCAGAGAACAGGAATAGTAAACATTAGTAATTGAATATGTTTGAAAATGGATAATAAGGAATATTAAGATCAATAGAGAGTAGTGGTAGTAGTAGCAACAGGCAGCAGCAGCGAGGTCCAGTCAAAATCATTTGCCAGAGAATGTGATTGTAACGAATTATAGACAAAGTGATCGGAATAATGAAAAAAAGAAGAAGAGAGGATTACGAATAAGTATGGTAAGTTCTGAACCCATTGTTTCCCAGTGGAGAATTTTAATTAATATTTTTAAAATAAATGTTGATTTCAAATTTTTAAAAAATTATAGTCGAAATTCTTTC
This sequence comes from Sinapis alba, assembly GCA_012274485.2. Lineage (NCBI taxonomy): Eukaryota > Viridiplantae > Streptophyta > Magnoliopsida > Brassicales > Brassicaceae > Sinapis > Sinapis alba. Next base: position 177,114 of record MU106098.1, read on the forward strand.
TCTCTCTAGGTGTACGTTAATACGGATTTATAAAGCTTTGGTACGAGTAATCATTCATCGATCTTTAGAATAACTAAAACAATTAAATTAATAGGCCTTTTTCTATAAGTATCAAATATATTCCAAATATTTAAAAAATCGGTATGTTAATCTTTAGACTTGTTATTGGATGGCAGATGCTTAAATCAACTTTGTCGATTGTTTTATAAACATATACAATACAAAATGAAACTGAGAAAAAATCAAATTGCAGAAAAAAAATCTGATATAATTCTACAAAGTTCAAAAAAATAAAAGAATCTTATATAGTAAACTAGAGTTCGAAGCTAACCAAATAGTATTCCATACTTGGTTCGGTACGTCGATATTCGTTAACCGAATAAACCGATTAGGCTACATTATTGATTTTGAACGAGTTAATTTTTGTTTGCAATTAAACTGGGCTCGAATATTACCAATGTAATAGCCTTAATGGGCTTTCCATTTGAACGAAACAAGGCCTACAGAAAACAAAAGGCTTTTATACTAACAGCAGGCTCAGCGTTCACATCAAAATAAATAGAAACCCAAACATCTTCCCCCATTTCAAATTTAATCTTTTGTTAATATCAAATTATTATTTGATTTATTTATAAAAATTATTACATGAGTATACAACCATTTCTATACGAAATTTTACGTATAACAGGTTTAATTGTATTATCATTGTAAGTAACAGTTTTACTTAGGTTTTGGAATTAGCCACCTACCTTGATTTAATATTAGTTATTAAAGAAAATAAGTCAAACCTTGATATACAAGTAACCTCAGTCATTTGATTGCTTGCCTTATTTTTTTTTTAAATATATATATTTCTACACACAGAGAGTAGCAAGAATCATTACCATGCTGGTTTCTAAGCTATAAGAGAGACTATACAAAGACAAAAGAGTCATATCTGGTCTCAGACAACACAAGAGATGATTATAACTAAGAGGAAGCATGAGTGAATAGCCTGTAAGAAGAAATCAAAGCGCTGAACGCAAACGCCACAAACGCTACAAAAGAAACGGCTATAGATGCGGTTGTCATTTGAGTAAACTCATCTTTACCCCAATTAGATATCCAATCATCAACTCGAGTAGCAGCACATGAAGAAGCCGACATCAGAAGATATGCAAGAAGCTAGCAAAAAAAGGCCTCGTCAGAATCAATTATCTTTTGATTACAAATGCAAAATGTTGTAGAACTCACTTGATCCATAGAGAAGACGAAGATGTTGTGACATACGCAGTTTAAGATGTAAGTCTCTTTCGCGATGTAACAAGCAGCGTCGCAAACTTCAAATGCAGAGTAAACGAATGCTATAACGTTAACAGCCAAACAATACCTGCAAAAGTTCATGTTGTTAGTAGGGTCAACTCTAAGATTTTAAAGGCTTTAAACAATTTTAGTAAGGATTTTAAAATTCTTTCTAAATAATTTAGGAATTTATGTTCATATATATTTAACTCTTAAAATTTGGGGACTCAAACCAATGTATCAATTAAACATGTGGGTTCAGTTATTTCAGATTTTCGAGTCGGTTAGTTTGGTTCAACAGAAGTCATACCAAATTGAACTCACATTTGTTGGATTTGTTCGGTTTTCAGTTAGTTCGTTTTCAAAAGTTTGTACAAAAAATTTTTTTGATTAGATTGTACAATTTTTTTTGATTAGTTTGTACAAATTTTTTTTTTGATTCAAAAGTTTCAAAATTCGGTTTTTGAAATCAAAAGTTTTGATTTCAAAAGTTTGTTAAATTGTTGGTTAAATTTTTTAAAATTGTTGGTTAAATTTCATTATTTCTGTTCGGATTTTGGTTAGTTTGATTAGAATATTCGTTAAGATCAATATATTTTTTAAAAAAGAAAATCGAACTAATCAATTACCAAATTGAGAACTGATTTTTTTAATAGCCGAATCGAATCGAACTTCCTAACTGAACTGAACCAAATTTTCTAACTGAACTGAACCGAAAATCGAACTTTTTCGGTTCTCTTGGGTAGGTTAGGTTCAGTTAATAATCACAGGCCTAGTTTCACTCGGTTCCCAGGACACAGGCTTTAGTTGTTAGTTTCAACAATAAACCCTAAAAAGGTTGTAAAGAAGAAGAGAGTGACGTGACCTGTACTCTTTGTAACGATCATAGGAATCGCCACTCCATCCTTTAGTTTTATCAGCCGCCATGATCCAAAACGATATCACGCACAAAACTACTTCACTCACTCTAAACCCTAACGCCGCCATAGCCACCGATTCCTCTCTTCTTGCTCCGTTCACCGCCGCTGATTCTCCAACCTTCCTCGTCGTACTCTGTGGATTTTCCTCTCTCACCCAGCGATTTAGCACCACCATAGACGACGGAGACTTCTCCGCCGGAGCTGCTCTCGCATTTCTCTGACGCCGCGGCGGATACTGAGGAGGCAGCGGCGGCGGAAGAGGCGGGAACTTGCTGGTGGTTACGATCGCTTTAGGGTTTTCGAGTTTGAAAGGAGATGCTTCCGGGGAAACGTAACGGCTCTCCGGCGGTGGATCTCCGGCGTCTGAGAGAGGGGAATGGAATCGGAGAGGAGAGTGTGGTGATTCGATGTAACTTTGTGGTTCTGAGTTCGATGAAGTAGTTCGCTTCATGGTGCTGGACCGAGATCACCGGTTCGAATCCCTCTGGCGACAATTGATTTGAAGAGTTTTTGTTTGTTAATGTGTAGTGATAAAGTGAAGGAGAAAAGAAAAAGAGAAACTTTAACTCTGTTTATATATTTTTTTCCCGGGAAGAAGAGAAAGGTGAGCGGGACCCACTTTTCTATTTCTTCGTGGAGAATTAAACTCTCTGTGATCCACTGTGACGATTGTATTAGTTCACCCTGCACCCAGATTTTGTTAACCAATCATGTTTTGTCACGTGTTAAAAGTTTTTAATCCAGTGTGACGCATGTAGATGTGCATTCAGATGTTACTTATGACGCAATCCATAAGATTTTACGTTTTTTGTGCATGTGTTTGCTGATTTTCTTTGCTCTTTTTACTATCTATAAAGATTCCATATTGCTAAAGTAATATACCAGTTTACTAAATAAAATACACACATACGATATGCATTGTTCAATTCTGTAGATTTTTACTAATCACGAATTTGTAGTCAATAAATGTATAGTAGTATTTATTTTCAAAAAAAAAAAATGTATAGTAGCATAAGTGTTGTTTAATTATATTGTTTTCTACTTATCATTCTAAATATACATATATAATTATGTATAAACCCATCATTTTTATATTATTATAAACCAAAAACATAAGCCAATTTTAGTCAAAAAGAAAAAACATAAGCCAATTCTCGAGTGAAAATCAACACAAAAGTTAAAGGCAGTCTAAGAAAAACACATAAAGAATATACACCAAGACGAAAGCCAAGCTAAAGTAGAGCATTATTGATCTCTATCAATTATTTTTATTTCAATCTTGTCAAATATTTTGTAGTTTTTAACGCATTCCCTTTTGAATCAAATGTCTTCTCCCTTTAAAGTAAAATATTAAAAGAATTGTTTTGCCTTTTGCTCTTTGTTTAAAGCACAAAGCAGCAATCCACCCACTTCTATTTATTTTCTCTTTTTTTTTTTTTTTATGTCATTACCATATGCATCTTTCAAAATCCATCGTCACAACTCTTTCTTTTTTTCATCTTAAAAGCATTTATTTTTGTTTGGATTAATCGATCGCAAAAGCCGTTCTTGAATCAGTTCAAACCAGATGGAGGTGATGATTTCAGGTTCAACTGTTCAAGGATCCTTAACCGGACAGAACCAAAATAAACTCAAAACAAGAGAACCTCTGTTTATTTACTACTCTGATCTTAAATATCAAACCGTAATGGACGAGTTTTATTTTCCTCCAAAAATGTTATAAAATAATCTAATAATGTCACAAAAATTACATAAGATTCAACTTGTCAAAGTGTAATCATTTCAATTTTCAACCAAAAAGATGAAACCCCTTTCTTTCTTCCTACTCAAGTTAATGTAACTTCAAGGGTTTCCCTTTTTTTGTAATTTTTGTTGGCATTTCTTCTGATACTAAACCTAACGATGAAGCTGGTCTCACCAACAGGAGAAAAAAATGCAATCCGTAGCTGCAATTATCAAGCATGGGAAAGCTCGATTTCATCATTCAAATTGCTCTTTTCTTTATCTTCATCATCGTCTTTCCAGTTAGTTGTTTTATAATACATTGCATATAATATAAATTGTATAGTTCCTGATAGGCATCCAAGAGCATTTGGGATCTATTTTCATGAAACAAATCAACACATTACCGCTTTTTATTAAAATACAAAACGACATATCGATTGAGAGGTGAAAATGTAAGCTTACCAAAATATAGAGGTCAAATTTAAGACATGCATAAACAATCCAAATGGCTCCGTTCATGAAGTTGGCTAACGACAAGAAGAACGGCATGTACTTCACGCTCTTTGTCTTTATTACAAGTGCCTGTTCCACATTAATTAAAAAACATTAGCTTACAAGAAAACAAGAAATAAAAACTTTTTGATAGAGAAATGAGAAAGAAGTAGAGCATATATACCATGACGGTTAAAGGAGAAGCATACATGATAACATTGAAAATAATGCATAAGATCCCAACAAGCATAGATCTCTGTTTTGTTGTATGCAAAAAATACAATGTGCAGAAAACCACCACAACCATGAATATCACCTCAATTACCATAGCTATTGCGATCCTTTTCTGTATAAAAAAAAAAAAAAATTCCATCAGCACTCATTTCAGAACCATAAACAATCTTTCTAGAGACCTTTCATGTTTCCCTCGTTACGTACTAGGCCTGGACATTCAGGTCCTTGAGTCGGGTTCGGATCGGGTCCTTTCGGATTCAGGTTTTTCGGGTCTTAGAGTTTAGGACCTAATAGGATAATTTGAAATTCTTTGTTCGGGGTCGGTTCGGGTCTTGTTGGGTCTGAGTCAGGTCTTAAATAGTTGGACCCAATAAGATAATTAAAAAAATTTGGTTCGGATCGGTTCCGGGTCAGGTTTGGTTCGGGTTCAGCCCAAAAACACCCAAAAACATAAAAAATACATAAAAATAATTAAATATCCAAAAAATTTAAAATTTTATCAAAAATATGAACAAAATACATGAAAAATATCCGAAAACACAAATATAAAACTTAAAAAAATATTCATAATACCAAAAATATATTAAAACATCCATATATACCGTATATATACTAAAAAATCGGGTATTTCAAGTACCCATCGGATTTCGGGTTCAAGTCGAGTCGGGTCCAAAACCCGCGGGTCATCCCCAACAAGACCTAATAAAGTAGGTTTGAGGCTTTTTGGGCCGGTTCCGAGTCGGGTCTTCGGATCCGGGTAAAATGCTCAAGCCTATTATGTACACTGCCGAATGAAATATTCGTTTTGGTACCATATTTTAAAGAAGTATAATATATGTATGGCTCCCAAGTTTATCCAAAAAAAACTGTTAAAACTAACCTAAAATTGTTTATCACCTCTTATCATACATGCATGGATGTTCATGTTGGGGGATTAGAAACCTACACGGACAAGCGAGGTAGCGAAGATGAAGAAGATGATGACATAAACGAGTTCCATGACAAGACCAGCTCCGTTAATGGTGATGACGAGTAGACTGTCTGGTTGGACGAAAGGAAGTCCGTAGAAGGTCCACATCATGCAGTTTAAAACAGTAGCTACATAAGGATCTGGCTTAAATTCAGATACCGATTTCATCTTCCATATCTTCACCATCGTTGGTCTGCATATTAATTGAACATATATATATAAATACATTATTTCATGCATTTATTTAACATCATTTTACAAACAACATAACATATAACAGCATGTCCATTGGGGATTCTTAGGGAGGGGTTTTTAACGGAAGTTAAGAACCGATTATTAATTTTAACAAGAAAAAGTTAAGAACCGATTCTTAAATCCTTATTTAAGAATCGGTTCTTAACCTTTTCTTTGTTAAAGTTAAGAACCCCTCCATAAGAACTCTCCAATAGAGATTGTTTAATATGTTCAGTATCTTACATTGGAGCGGAGAACAAGCCGAAGGCGATCACGTTTCCTTAACATAACCAAAAAAAAAAAGAATTAATTAATTGTTTAGCAAAGTTTTGTTTTGTTGATTGACGTTAAATTTTGAGGACTTACCGATGATTCCGACGATCGTCCGGGCAGTGTTGGTGTCCGTCATGTTGCTATATCTCGACGAGTTCTTGTCTTTTTATAAATTTTATCAAAGATCTAATAGATTTCTAGAGAAAAAGAATATTAGAGTAATTTCTTTTCTTCTTTATATAAAAAATATATTTCTTTAGAGTCTTGTCATTCTTGTTTGTTATATGTGATAGGTTAGGTTTGATTGATGAAACAACTCGTTTTTAGATTTTTCCTAGTATTTGGATTATTTTTGGTTTACGTTTTATCAACAACAGAAAAGTTTGGAGTTTAATAGCAAAGCTTGCGAGTCAGTAGAATCTGGTAGACTTAAAAATGCGTAACACGTGTTTAATATATGAACCAGGAAAGCCGTTGGCTCCGCTCATACCCCATGCCTGAGAAACATCCGGCTCTTCGTTCACATTCACACCTTCTTCCTCATTCTTTTTTTCTCAAACCTAAACACATATAATCAAGTAAAGAGAATATTTAAGGGAAATTATGACTTAAGAAAAAAACATAATTTGGTATATAGCTAAATGATCTAGCTTTCCTATATACACATTTCATTTTATGTAATAATGTATTTATACTCTTGAAACTAACCGGTACAACCTGTTGAAAAAAATAAAATAAAATCTAAACTACACCTGCATACATGGCTTCTTCCTAATTTTTCATATGTAATAGCTGTAAAACACTTTTGGCCACTTATCCCATTGGCTATGTCATCTACTTTCCCATCAGGTGACGTCATCTCATTAATTTGTGCATATTGGTAACTACTTTTCGAGATTTCTATTCTAGGTGCTCCATGTAGCATGGAACATGAACTGCTACAGATTTTACTTTATTATCACTCGTTTTCCTTAACATAGTAAAACTATCTTTCATAATTACACTTCATTATGTGGCTTCTTGGATTTTTTTCATATAACAAATATGTTACCAAGTCTTGGCCATTCCATTGTCTATGTCGTACTCACTTATACATGGTGACGTCATTCCCCATCACATACCTTCCACCTACTTCAACAATTTCTCTATCCTATATGCTTAGTGTAGAATGAAATAAAATATTATACTATTTTCATGTTTTGTTATTTGGGTTAGAGTTTATATTTCTGTTTTAGGTTTAGTAATCAATGGTTTTGGGTTTAGTATGAAAGGTTTGAGTTCACTCTGGCAAAACAGTAGGTAATTCAATGTCATCATATAAACATTACAAAATTTGAACAATTTCCTTCATCCTATTTTATCTTTCCTATTTTTTTGTTTGTACTCTATACTTATTTGGGTATGTAGAATAGTAACTATACACCACCCACTGGATAACATATATTTATATTTGTGGTGTAAATGGATACAGCTTTAATTTTAACATGACAACCATTTTTCCATTTTCTTATTGTTTTCGGTTAAACTATTTTTCAAAAAATGTTATAAAATAACCTAATAGTATTGTAAGAAAAATTACAAAAGATTCAACTTGTCAAAGTTATAATCATTTCAACTTCAACCAAAAAAAAGGGAAACCCTTATTTTCTTCCTACTCAAGAAACATTTAACTTCAAGGGTTCCTCTTCTTCATTTTTTGTCTTTTCGTTGGCATTTCTTCTGATACTAAACCTAACGATGAAGCTGGTCTCGCCACTCGATGATGGTACTTCTTGTAAAACAGAAGAAAACAAATGTGAAAGTCCAATCCGTAGCCTGCAGTTATCAAGCTTGGGAAAGCTCGTTTTCAGCGTTCATATTGCTATTTTCTTTGTCTTCATCATCGTCTTTCCAGTTAGTTGTTTTATAGTAAATTGCGTATAATATTAATTGTATTGTTCCTGATAGGCATCCAAGAACATTTGGGATCTGTTTTCATGAAACAAATCAACATATCATCGCTTTTTAGTAAATACAAAAACGATATATCGATTGGGTTGAACATTAAAGAGGTGAAAATGGAAGTTTACCAAAATATAGAGGTCAAATTTAAGACATGCATAAACGAGCCAAATAGCTCCGTTCATGAAGTTGGCTAAAGACAGGAAGAACGGCATGCACTTTACGCTCTTTGTCTTTATCACAAGTCTCTGTTCCCCATTAATGAAACACATTAGTTCACAAGACAACAAGAAATTAAAACAAACAAACAATGATATAGAAATGAGAAAGAAGAATAGCATACCATGGCGGTTAAAGGAGAAACATACATGATAACATTGAAAATAATACATAAGATCCCAACAACCATAGATCTCTGTTTTGTTGTATGCAAAAAATACAATGTGCAGAAGACCACCACAGCCATTATTATCACCTCAATCACCATAGCTATTGTGATCTTTTTCTGTTATATAGAATAAAATTTCATCAAATACACATTTCAGAAACCATATTTCTAGAGATTTTTCATAGCTACAGTTAAGATCGATTCTGGATACAACCGGATAAATCATTCCATTTTACTCTATATTTTAAAAAAACTTTTATATATATATGACCTTCAAATTATCAAAAAAATTTTTATTAAAGATTAACCTAAGAATATTTATAACCTCATATATCTCAGGCCATGGTTACAAAAAAAAAAGAAATTTATTATTGTGCATGCATATTGATATTGGGGGTTTAGATACTTAGACCATCATTATCTCTGGTCTCTTAACCGGAGTTCTTAGCTTCGGATAAGAGATGGTTCTTAGTTTTTCTTAATTTTTAACTAAGAAAAGCTAAGAACCGTCTCTTAAATAAGATATAAGAGTCGTCTCTTAATCGAAAAGTATAAAAAAATGTTAAATCATAAATTAAGAACCCCGATTAAAAGATTGGAGATAATGATGTCCTTACCCGGACAGGCGAGGTAGCAAAGATGAAGAAGATGATGACATACACGAGTTCCATGACAAGACCAATTCCATTATTGGTGATGACGAGGATATTATCAGGTTGAACAAAAGGAAGTCCGTAAAAGGCCCACATCATGCAGTTTAAAACTGTAGCTAAGTATGGATCTGGCTTAAACTCTGACACTGATTTCATCTTCCATATCTTCACCATCGTTGGTCTGCATAATTGAACATATTTACATACATTATCGCATGCATTAATTTAACATCATTTTACAAACAACATAACATATTAATATGTTGGCTATGACTGAAAAACACTTTTAGAGTAACTTTTGTAGAGTAAGAAATAGTTTTCACCAAGTTACGCCAGCTTAAACCCAATCAAAGACTAGAAAAACGTTACGCTGATATAAAGTAAATGTTTTGTCTTTTTGTAGTTTTTATAGTTAAGTTTTCCTTCTCTTTTTTTTCTAGAAAAATGTTTTAATCTGAATTTATCTTTTTTTCTCTTATTTCTTATTCCACTCAGTTTCTCCATTTTTTATTTCACCTAGTTGCGATACTTTTTTCAGTCACACTAGTCAGACTATTGTTATCCTCGATTTTTTAACTGAGGTTCTTAATTTTGAATAAGAGACGGTTTTTAGATTTTCTTAGTTTTTAACTAAGAAAAACTAAGAACCATCTCTTTAATAAGAGATATAAGAATTGTTTCTTAGCCGAAAAGTAAAAAAAATAAAAATAAATTATGAGTTAAAAATCTCGGTTAAAAAATCAGGATAATGATGCCCTTAAGTATCTTACATTGGAGCGGAGTACAAGCCGAAGGCGATCACGTTTCCTTAACATAACCAAAGAAAAAAGAATTAATTGATTAGCAACGTTTTGTTTTGTTGATTGACATAATTTGTATGTTTGGTTAGATTTTGAGGACTTACCGATGATTCCGACGATCGACCGGGCAAGGTTGATGTCCGAAAACATGTTGCTATGTATCTCGACGAGTTCTCGTCTTTTTATAAATTTTCTCAAAGATTCTTGAGAAAAAGAATATTAAATTAATTAATCGATTCTTCTTTCTTCTTTCTTCTTTATATAAAAAATATATTTCTTTAGAGTCTTGTCACTCTTGTTTCTGATATGTGATAGGTTAGGTTTGATTGATGAAACAACTCCTTTTTGTTTTTTTTCCCTAGTATTTGGATTATTTTTGGTTTTACGTTTTATTCAACAAGAAGAAAGTGTGGAGTTTAATAGCAAAGTTTGTGAGTCAGTAGAATGTGGGTAGACTAACAAATGTGTAACACGTGTTTAATATTTGAACTAGGAAAGCCGTCGACTCCGCTCGTACCCCATGTCTGAGAAACATCCGGCTTTTCGTCACACCTTCTTCCTCATTCTTTTTTTTTTCTCAAACATAAAATACTTATTTATCAGTAAAGAGAATCTTTAATTCCAAGCATGTATATACCCTTTTCGGTCAAATAAAAACAAAATATTCTTTCTTCAATTTTCCAATCATGTTAATAACATGATTTACTGTTAAAGCTAAAATTCATATGAGACTTTGTAGCTTGAGTGTCCCCAATCGCAAACGAGTACTCTCTCTATATATTACTCCTTAGACATTGTATGCTAGTTGTCCCATGTATTAGTCGGTTGAATTATCAAGTTATTTAAAAATAAATATATTGGTAGTTTAAGTTTTCTCAGTGATAAGAAAATTTTAAGGTTTCTTTTTGTATGTTAGATATATTTTGTTTTCTAACATGTTAGGATTTTTTATTATATAATCATCAGAATCATAAGAGCATTTAGAGTTTGATGATTGGATGGAAGGTTGAATTAACTTGAGGTTCATTGCTTCATGTCAAAATCACATATTATCATTTGTATTCGTATCTTTTATGAACATCCATATGAATATTCTTCTTTTTGTAGGACCCGTTTATTTTTCTCCATTGTTCGTCGCAATGACGTGGTACAAAAATACTTCTGTTTCAAAATATTATTAGAAATTCCGAAAACAAGAAAAAATGTATACAAATTCAATAATTGAGGACTATATGGTGCCATGTCTTTTTATAAGTGTTATTCTCTCTGTTTCAGTTTAATTATCATTATAAAATATTTTTTCATTTCAAAAAATAATAATTATTTTAAATTTTAATTTAAAATTTAAAATTTATTAATAAAAAAAATTTAGTTTAGTTTTTGTTGGTTAAAATATATTTATTTGTATAAATAATAATATTTTTATTTTGGAAATATGTAAAATTAAATATTTTTTTGTATGCATAAATTTTAAACAACAATTAAAATAAAATACTAGTTGTATTAGTTGTAAGCGTTACTGTTTTTTGTATTAATGGTAAACTTGTAAGTAAGACTCTTTTTTATTTAAATTAGGAATATATTCATACATACAATATAACTCCAAATATATCTAAAATATTCTGGTGCTGATTATGTAAATATGATATATATACATCCTTAATAATATCAAAACAAAGTACAAATTAATAAATTAAAATTATTGGCAGACATGATTCAGTGATTGGTATCATCACCCCACTTGTTATTTAATTGAGAAAAGAATCGTTGACTTTTATAAATACAAACAAATACTGCAATAACATTATATAATCAAATTCGATGATTTCTATGAAAATTTATATATTAATATAATATTTGGTTTATAGTATCATTTTGTATGTTAGAAGTATATATATGATGCCAAATACATTCTTTTCCACCACTATTGACCAAAAAAGTCTTCTCTCTCTCTCTCTCTCAGTTTCGGGCATGGAAGTTGCGCATCCTGACCCGGCCCATGATCCAGAAACCCGATACGATCCACGTTGCTGCTCCTGTTTCCCCACCTTCCGATCAAGAAGCTCCCCCGCCTGGGGACGAATTCGCACCACCGCCGACGATAACAATCACATCCACCACGACGAGCCGCGGTGGTGGAAACGAGCGGCTCTGAAGATCCGAGAGTGGTCGGAGATCGTAGCTGGTCCACGGTGGAAGACTTTCATACGGCGGTTCAACCGCGATCCGCGGCGGGGACGCGATTGGGACGCGGGGGAGAAGTTTCAGTACGATCCGTTGAGTTACTCTCTGAACTTCGACGACGACGACGAGGAAGACGAGTACGTCGGGTTGGGAGGGTTCAGAAGCTTCTCCACTCGCTACGCTTCGGTTCCGGTTCAGTCAGGGAAAGCTCAGGCGGTTTCTCCGCCGCTTAGTTCGTCTGCGTTGACGCCGCGTAAAGAGATGTTGGAGAGTTAGTGGGCGCGTGTGGGAAACGCGTTTGCGTTGTTACTGGCTGTCAAAAATGGTTGACTGTTTTACGTTTTGTTTCCTTTTCTTTATTTTTTTGTGAAAATTAAAAATACGATCAACTCTAAATTATTTATTTATTGTCATTGATTTTTTGTTTTGTTTTAATACGTTTGTAAATTAGCTGTACAGCATATGTCGAGAAGTAACGTTTTAAGTTAATCACTAGACTCGTCCTTAATTTTAAAAGACGGGTATATTTTTTATTTTATATTTTTTAAAAAATTAATTTTATATTTATTTATTCTTAGTCATATTTTTTGTATAATATTTTTCTTAAATAATTACTAAGAAATTTTGATAATTGTATTTAAATAGTTGAATCATAAATATATGAATTTTCTACGACTTATGTTGATGTTTTAATAGAGTACTAGATATGGACCCGCGCAACCGCGCGGGTGTTTGTTTCCAGTCGGACTGGTGTTAATTTACTTTTTTTATTTACATAAATATTTCGTTTTAAATTCAAGAATGGTATATATTGTAATTATATATATGTTTTATGCATTATACAAAAAATAAGTATGTTATTCAATTGTCTTGTTTTCATCAAATTGTAACATGTTTTGTATCTTTTTTAATATATTTTTGTTTGTTAAATACATGTTTTATTTTTAAAATAGGTAAAGTTTGGTAACATAGAAAATAATTTTCATTACCAAACACATTGTAACATTTCACAAAATTACAAAGTTAAAAAAAAAACTAAACTTATATCTTACTGATTAAAATTAAAAAGAAAGTAATAAAACAATTAGGATTTGTTTTTGTTATTTTTAAAAGTGAACTATCAAATATAAAACAAATAACATTGACATATATTTAAATAAATAACATAAGATGTTTACTATTTAACATAAATTACAATTATATATTTAATATAAAGATTAAAAATAAATATATTAGCAAAAATATACAAATAATAAATATTTAAATGAAAGTATATTTTATATCATATTAATAGTTTTTCCCATTTAAAAGTATACTTAGCCCAAAGTAACACTGCATTATAAATGATCTTTATCCCAATATACAATTATTGTAAGCCCAAATAATACACCTAACATCAATTACCATATACTGTTACTATTGTTTTCATTTGTTTGAAGTCTATGCGGTTGATCTAACAAAGGTAACTATTACTATTATTTTCATTTGTTTCTATATCATCAATTACCAAAGTATTATCATTTTCTTTGATATATCTTTTGTTCTCTCTTCTCTTTTATCTTAGGGAAGTGCAATGGAGCGTACAACGATATAAATAAATAATGTGGTAATAGTACTATAGAATAAATCGATAAAACTAAATATTAATTGATTTTACTTTTTTTTTAAAATCAATATTGGTTTGTTAAGCATTCCGATTATGTAGGATTCGATGGTTAAAAAAGGTGTGACATTTTATTAAGCATATGTTTAGTAATTAATGAATGATAACTGTTTTTAGTTAGGATCCATTTTTAAAAATATCACACATAAAAGAAGTCATGACTTCTGTTTTAATATATAAGATATATGATTTACACAATTAATAATATGATTAGTTGCTTGGCATGATTTTGTTCATTTTAATATTCTACGTTAGCTTTTTGATTCCTTTATAATTCGAAAAATCCGTGACAGTTGGTTTTGTAATTCTATTAACTTTACAGGGTTTATCATAGAATTCCATAATGATTTATATCTTAATCATCCTTTGATTCGACTATTTGCATTATTCTGAGCTTATCTTGATAGGTATAGGTCTGAAAGAGTGTAAGCATTACGTTCTCGTCTTATTTACAGTGTGGTTGAACAAATGCGATTATTAATGTTCTAATTAAGATCAGCATTGTTTCAAAATTTAGATTTCATTTCCACCAGTTTCTTGAAACGAGACCGATGATTCATCATTATTAGGTTGGAGAATGGTATGAAGCAAGAAGGGAGTTTTCAAACGCCAAATCCATATAGCAAGAGGCAACTGAAATATTATTTTAGAACAAATCTCAAACCTGTGCTCGATAGTACATTTCGGGCAGCTCTGATTCAATACAAGTTTGATGGTTTAACTATAGAAAATCAATTCAGGCCCATAATCAGGTATGGCCCCGCTGCACTTTTTAACTTAAAACCAAATGTTTCTTTAGTGACGTTATCCTTACACCAGCAGGACATATTAGTTTAAAGGACAATTATCTTAAATAGTATTTTTTAAGTTTTTGTCATAAAAATAGCCCTAAAAAAATAAAATGATCAAAATAGATTTTTTTTTAATGAAATTTTAATTTTTAAATTTTTTTTTTTGAAATTTGAAACCCTAACCCCAAACCCACCCCTTAACTCTAAACCCTAAAGTGCAAATTAGTTAACCCTAGGGGTATAAATGCATGTAAATGAATTTTTTTAGCTTCTAAAAAAACATTTTGGTCATTTTCTTCCTTAAAAACTATTTTTGTGACAAACAAACTAAAATGGATTATCTAAAAGAATTTCTCTAGTTTAATTTTTTAGCATAAAACACTTTAACTACTATTACGTTTTGTAATACGACTATGTTCTGAATCATATGATATCTAGAATTTCATGATATTAAGTAGATGTATTAAATGTATATGTATATTACTCCCACCGTTTCACTAAGATAGATGTTTTAGAAAAATAAATTGTTTCACAAAGATAGTTTTTTTTTTTATGTTTTTTATACAAAAATTGCAAATTTCAATAAAATTAATTGAATTTATTGAAAGACTATTGGTTAAAATGCATTGAAATTTGATAATTTCTAAAAACGATATATAATTAATGTGTTTTCTTAATATGTGTGAAAACCAAAACATCTATCTTAGTGGAACGGAGGTAGTACATTTTATAGTCTAATGATAATTAGTTCCTTTCATTTATTCCATGTTTTATCATTTAATTTGATTGTGTTACTAGACAGCTACTTAATTTGTTATTTAAATTATAGATCTTAATTTGGAAGTGTTGGGTGGGAATAACTTGTAAAATAACACACTTTTAGAGTAGAGAGCAATAATCCCGGTGGTCCTCTCCTTGTGAACACCTCTACTTTTGAATTTTCATATTTATGGTAGTTGCGTAGATATAGTCGTAGGTATTACTCCAACTAAAATCACTTTTCACTAAAATTATCTTATAAATTATATTACATGTGACTTTGTTGATCATCCTTTATCTACGCTTTTGGTAGATGTCCTTAGACAAGTTTGGCTCAACACATGTTATATACACTAATACTTTCTAAACAAGAACTATACAAACTATATTATATATCCCATAAACAAACAAAAAGGAATTATTTATAGTAAGAGGTTGGATTATAATATACAAAAGTTGCTATGGTCCTTTGGGAAGTTTTATTGCTGGTTGTTGCCAACGAAACTCTTGTTGGCCGATTTTAACATTATTCAGTAAATTCCATGATAAGTTTCGGAAAAAAATCAGATGCACATAAAAAGCCATTTCTATCAATATAATAAATGAATATTTTTTAAAAAATTATAAATTTTAAAAATATTTTTTTAATATCAAAAGTTTTGAGATCAAACCCAAAATCATCTAAAGTATATATGAGATCATAGAGTAGTTTAATTAAAATTATAAGTAAATTTCAGTTTAACTAAAATCAAAAGACTTCAAATTAAATAGAATATATATATCTTCTATTTGTTTTTTTTTTTCTGTTTTTGTTTATGATTATCGAGTAGGATGATAAATATATTTTTATTATATAAATTAGAATTTGTTACTTCTTGTTCATAAAATATCTTGTGAAATTGTGGTTTCTGTATAAAAAGTTTAATCTAATTTTGCTTCTATGATAAATATCCCGACATATTGTATGGAGTGGTTTATGCCCTATATTATATTTTTAAGAAACAAGAAAAAAGAAACAAAAATAGCAAACACATGTATTAGATAGTACATGTTAATGAACCCATACATATATGAGATCAGTCATCGTTCACTTGTCACTGTTGCTCGTTAGAGTAATAAATGGAGCAAGAATTTTGGAAACGGAGAAGAAGCAAGGAAGATGGATCATGTGAGTCACCGCCCCCGCTCCTTCCTCTATCTTCACATCCAAAACAAAGCCAACAAACACCATTTAACAAAATTAAAATAATATTTTAAATTAAAAGTTTTGGTAATATTGAAAAGAGCAAACAGAAAAAAAGAAAATGAAAAAAGAAGCCATAAAGGTTGTGCAACGAACCCTACCTTCTATGTTGTATTGTGGTGTTTGTTTTTCTACTCCTCTTTTAAAGTAAATCACTTCATTAATCTCTCTCTCTACTTTCTTCTTCTCCGTCTGCTCTTGTTGTTTTTGCTCTTTGTATATGTGTTGAGATTCAATCAATGGCTTCAAGTGCTTCAAAGTTCATAAAATGTGTGACTGTTGGAGATGGCGCCGTTGGTAAAACCTGTATGCTCATCTGCTACACCAGCAACAAATTCCCTACTGTGAGTTTACTAATTTATTACACCTCTCTTGTCCCTGTCTGAATTTTTGATCAGGAATCTCAGATTTAGTTCAAAGTTTCAATTTTTCTCTCATGGGTATCTCCAATTCACTGAAAATCTATCTGGGTTTCTCAAATTTAAGCTTCCCCTTGTCTTAAAAGGTTCTTAGAATCCATCTAGGTATTCAAAGTTAGTTCCTTTTTCTCATGGGTATCTCCAATTCACTGAAAATCTATCTGGGTTTCTCGAATTTTAGCTTCCACTTGTCTTAAAAGGTTCTTGGAATCTATCTATGTATTCAAAGTTAGCTCCTTTTACTCATGGGTATCTCCAGTTTACTGAAAATCTATCTGGGTTTCTCGAATTTTAGCTTCCACTTGTCTTAAAAATGTTCTTAGAATGTTTTTTGGTATTCAAAGTTAGCTCTTTTTTTAGGGATTGTGTATGAAATAAGATTTGTGTTATCTCGTTTGATTTGGCCTATTCGAATTGTGGATTGATTTTGATGAGCTTGTTGTAACAGGACTACATACCAACAGTTTTTGACAACTTTAGTGCAAACGTTGTAGTTGAAGGCACCACTGTTAATTTAGGACTATGGGATACTGCTGGTAATGAACACTCATATCCATATGTAAACTTCTTTACTTTAATTGATTTGAAGATTATTGCATCTGAGTGTGTTGTGTTTTGCTTTGCAGGGCAAGAAGACTATAACAGATTAAGGCCTTTAAGTTACAGAGGAGCAGATGTTTTCATCTTGTCTTTCTCATTGGTCAGCCGAGCTAGCTACGAGAATGTTTATAAAAAGGTTTCATTTTGGGAAAACTGATTCATCCTTTAGTATCTGAGTAAATTTTAATGTTATAATACTGCTCTTGTTGACTCAGTGGATCCCTGAACTCCAGCACTTTGCCCCAGGAGTTCCTTTGGTCCTTGTTGGTACCAAACTAGGTAAGAAACTGATTAGCATTTTACCAACCATTCAGATATATTTACAATACTTATGATTCTTGCAACATCAACTTAGATCTCCGTGAGGATAAGCATTATTTGGCTGACCATCCTGGACTATCTCCTGTAACTACTGCACAGGTTTGATCTCTGTACTACTGTAGAATGTAGACTCCATATGATTCCTGTTTAAAAACATTCCAACGTAACAGGGAGAGGAACTGCGTAAGCTAATTGGCGCAACATATTACATTGAATGCAGCTCAAAAACTCAACAGGTATGTTCTATACTATATAAGTATACAACTCTTCTGATTCAGATATACAGAGCATTGAAAGTTTTACATTTTACAGAATGTGAAAGCAGTTTTTGATTCTGCGATCAAGGAAGTGATCAAACCTGTGGTTAAACAAAAGGAAAAGACTAAGAAGAAGAAGAAGCAAAAGTCAACTCATGGATGTTTATCGTGAGTGCATATAAAGACAGACCTTAATAAACTCTGCTTCATTTGATTTGAAAGATACTGAGTTTACGTTTCTTTTTTGGACAGAAACATTCTGTGTGGGAGGATGGCGACTCGGCATTGATGATGATGATCTTAAATTTCACTTTTGAGTTTGTGATAAGTGAGAGACATATATATATATAGATGGAATCATGGAAGAAAGATTATTAGTCTCTAATCAATCAAAATAGTTTACATTGAAGAGGGCAAAGAGAGAGATAGAGAGCTTACTATTATTAACTCAATTATGTTTATTTGTTTCAAACCTGTTATGCAATATATTAGTCATTCAATTGTTACAAACTTAGGCTAAACACTCTTTTATCATCTTGACTTTTGGTCCTGATACGTAGATGTTAGACAAGACAAGACAAACAGTACACAACAAGTGTTATTTTAAAAAGTTATCTTGGACGGTTTATTGCGGTTCAGTTTAAAGACTAACCCAATAAACGATTATATTGATGATAGTTATTTAACAAAATTTCACTATAAGTCTACAATAAATTTAAATTCAAGTTAAGCTTGAAACTCAGTCTTCTAAACTTTTAATGTATAATATATTAAATTTATGGCAACTAAATAATAAGCATTTATTTAATTATCTTCTCAACTTCACATGAATGAATATGAATTGACTTTTTTTTTTTTATCTTCATGTCATGGTCTCTTTGGACTTAGATGTGTAATGGATTTGAGAGAAACACTAGAGGGCACATAGTTTCTCAGATTCCAAAGAGACATGGGAAAAACATATGCAAATGATTCACAATAAAGTCCATAAGCTTTCGTTGTATCTTCTGTTAATAACTTCACAAACAAATGCGCATGTAAATCAAAACTCAAACACAGACAAACAACCCATTCCTAAAAATAATTAAAATGTAGCAAGACACCTATAATACTTTTGCAGATACGTTCACTAAAAAAACTTTGTTGATATTCTCTCATGTCACGTCTTTTTAAGATCTTTTAGGAGGCTTTATTTGTTTTGTAATATATGTAAAATTCATATCTCTTTAATGCTTGAGAATAAATTGTTTCATGCATTATTATTTTTTATAAGTAAAATTGTTTTTAATTATGTGAAATACTTGTTTAATATGAAAAAGGAAAAACAAATATGAAGTTTATAGCTTAGATGTTGTGTCATTTGTACTTAAAGCATATAAATTTTATGGTTTCAAATTTTCCCGCGTTTATTTAAACTCTATAAATCTTATGGTTTCAAAACTTTTCGCGTTATATTTAAACTTTATAAATCTTATGGTTTAAAAATTCCTGAATTTTTAGCCAACATTTATAACTTTCTTAACTTCAAACTTCCCGCGTTTTTACCCAAGAAAAAACAATGATGTATGACACATATAATCTTTGTTCATCCAATCATCTTTATGCATAAACTTTTGAAAATATTTGGTTATAGGCTGTTACAAAAAAAAAAAAAAATTTGGTTATAGGCTTTTGATCTTATTTTATTTTTCTAGAAAAGAGTTTACATGACTAGAGGCTTTGATAAACCTTCATTCGCCTTTAATCCCTCTGGCTCCTTATCCCCAACCAATTTATATTTATAAATTACAAACTTTACTAATCTTCCTATATACAGAGCCATAAACATAAATATACACATGAACCCAATCAAAAATAAATGTGGGTATACATAGTTAAAGAATGTCGCTTTGAAGGTTTCAACTAGATAGTTGGCTTCTCTGGCCAGTTCCATATACATGGTTGTTGCCATTATAACAGTAAGAAATCTTAAAACCACCATCACCATAACTATCATCATCATGATCACCAAACTCCACATGCTTTCCATGTCTTTTTCTTTTCTTTTTGGGTTTATTAGAAGCATGTGTATTCATTGGAAGTTATATAGGTGAAATTGTGAATAAGTATATTGTTTTATGGCAATTCATTTGTCTGCATTTATAACATTTGACTATATAATTATATGTTTATGGAAACTGAATCATGTGTGGTTAATTGAACAAAGCTAACTATGTAAGCTGTAAAGATATTTTTGGAGTAATTTCACATTCAAACAATAAAAATAAATATATTTATATTTATTTTTCTTATGTTTTTCTTGTTTCTTACTTTTAACAATAAAAATAATCAGTTAAAGGTAGCTGTAAAAAGAATTAATAAAGAGTAGTTACATATATAGACTCAATAAATAATTTTTAAAACAATAAATTAATAAAGAGCGTTTTCATTATGTGAAATAATTGTTAAAATTATAAAAAAGGAAAAACAAATATAACTTTTATAGCTTCAACACTTTTTCATATTTATTTAAAATGAATAAACTTTATAATTTCAATTTTTTTTGCGTTTTACTTAAACTCAATAAATTTTATGGTTTCAGAATTTTCCACATTTTATTTAAACTCTATAATTTTATGGTTTCAAAAATCCCGCGTTTCTATTTAACATTTATAACTATTATAACTTCAAAATTTCTGTGTTTTCAACTAAAAACGAAAACAAGTAAAATAAGACAATGATATATGTCATATATAATATTTGTTCATCTGATTATCTTTTTCCATAAAGTTTTGAAACCATTTATCTATAGGCTTTGATCTTATTTTATTTTTCTAGATATGGTTTACATGATAAGAGGTTTTAATACACCTTCATTTACCTTTAATCCCTTTAGCTTCGCAAACCCATACAATTTATATTTGAAAATTACAAAATTTATCAGTTTTCCTATTTACAAAACCATAAACATAAATATATGAATAGAAAAAGTTTGTTCTTTCAAGTTAAGCTTGAAATTCAGTCTTCTAAACTTTTAATGTATAATATATTAAATTTATGGAAACTAAACAATAAACATTTATTTAATTATCTTCTCAATTCCACATGAATGAATATGAATTGACTTCTTTATCTTCATGTCATGGTTCTCTTAGACTTAGATGTCAAATGGACTTGAGAGAAACACTGGAGGGCACATAGTTTCTCAGATTCCGAAGAAACATGGGAAGAACATATGCAAATGTTAATAACTTGACAAACAAATGCACATGTAAATCAAAACTAAAACACAAACAAACAACCCATTCCTCAGAATAATTAAAATGTAGCAAGACACCTATAATACTTTTGTTGATATTCTCTCATGTCAAGTCTTTTTAAGATCTTTTAGGAGGTTTTATTTGTTTATTAATATATGTAAAATTCATATCTACTTAATGCTTGAGAGTAAATTGTTTCATGCATTATTTTTTTTTAATCGGAAAAATTGTTTTTGATTATGTGAAATAATTGTTTAATTTTAAAAAGGAAAAACAAATATGAAGTTTATAGCTTAGATGTTGTGTCATTTGTACTTTAAGTATATAAATTTTATTGTTTCAAAAATTTTCCACGTTTATTTTAACTCTATAAATCTTATGATTTCAAAAATTCTCGCGTTATATTTAAAATTTATAAATCTTATGGTTTAAAATTTTCTGAGTTTTTAGCCAACATTTATAACTTTCTTAACTTCAAACTTCCCGCATTTTAACCCAAAAAAACAATGATGTATGGCACATATAATCTTTATTCATCCGATCATCTTGATGCATACAATTTTGAAAGTATTTGGTTATAGGCTTTTGATCTTATTTTATTTTCTGGAAAAGAGTTTACATGATGAGAGGCTTTGATAAACCCTCATTCACCTTTAATCCCTCTGGCTCCTTATCCCCAATCAATTTGTATTTTAAAAATACAAACTTTACTTTTCTTCTTATATGCAGAGCCATAAACAAAAATATACAGATGAACCCAATCAAAAATAAATGTGGGTATACATAGTTAAAGAACGTCACTTTGAAGGTTTGAACTAGATAGGTTGCTTCCCTGGCCAGTTCCATATACATGGCTGTTGCCATTACAACAGTAAGAAGTCTTAAAACCACCATCACCATAACTATCATCATCATGATCACCAAACTCCACATGCTTTCCATGTCTTTTTCTTTTCCTTTTGGGCTTATTAGAAGTCATGTGTATTCATTGGAAGTTATATAGGTGAAATTGTGAATATGTATACTGTTTATGGCAATCCATTTGTCTGTGCATTTATCACATTTGACTTTATATAATTATATGTTTATGGAAATTGAATCATGTGTGATTAATTGAACAAAGCTAACTTATGTAAGCTATAAAGATATTTTTAGAGTAATTTCATATTCAAACAATAAAAATAATTATATTTATATTTATTTTTCTTATGTTTTTCTTGTTTCTTACTTTTAACAATAAAAGTAATCAGTTAAGGGTAGCTGTAAAAGAAACTAATAAAGAGTAGTTACATATATAGATTCAGTAAATAATTCTAAAAACAAGAAATTAATAAAGAGTAGTTATGATTATGTGAAATAATTGTTAAAATTATAAAAATGAAAAACCAATGTAACTTTTATAGCTTCAACACTTTTTCATATTTACTTAAAATGTATAAATTTTATAATTTCAATTTTTTTTTTTTGCGTTTTACTTAAACTCTATAAATTTTATGGTTTCAGAATATACCACATTTAATTAAACTCTATAATTTTATGGTTTCAAAAATCCTGTGTTTCTATTTAACATTTATAACTATTATAACTTCAAAATTTGTGTGTTTTCAACCAAAAACGAAAACAAGTAAAATAAGACAATGATTATGGCATATATAATATTTGTTCATCTGATTATCTTTTTCCATAAAGTTTTGAAACCATTTAGCTATAGTGTTTTTGATCTTATTTTATTTTTCTAGATATGGTTTACATGATAAGAGGTGTTAATACACCTTCATTTACCTTTAATCCCTTTAGCTTCGCAAACCCATACAATTTATATTTGAAAAGTACAAACTTTATCAATTTTCCTATATACGAAACCGTAAACATAAATATATGCATAGAAAGAGTTTGGTCTTTCAAGTTAAGCTTGAGATTCAGTCTTCTAAACTTTTAATGTATAATATATTAAATTTATGGCAACTAAATAATAAGCATTTATTTAATTATCTTCTCAATTCCACATGAATGAATATGAATTGACTTTTTTATCTTCATGTCATGGTTGGCAAGGAATTTTTTTGTACACATGCCATTGTTAGCTATTGGATTAATTGTTATAATTTGATTGGTTGATGTTTTTCAATTTTGATTTATTTAATTTAATTCTAAAAAAAGAAAGTAATCATAAATCAACTTCCAAACAATCCAAACGATATTATGAATCAAAATACTTATCTAAGTTTATGGCAAATTTATTGTTAAGCACATCTAATAATAAAAAATTAACTTGAAACATCCGATTTAAAAAGAAGCGTTTGATTAATTTACATCTTTTGAACATTCAAATTTAGAATCATGTTATATCTTTTTAAACACAAAGTAAAAATTTAAATATATATGAATATTTTTCTATTATAGGAAATATAAACATATACATATTTATCGTACAACATTTTTCAAATGACTAAAATTATTGTTAACAACATAGAAACTTTTCATATTAGTTTACGTTACAAAATAAAAACAAATTCATAAATTTTCTTATTTAAAATGAAATTGTCATCCGAGATTTTAAGTATAAATTCAATGAAATCTTTTAAAGGTGTAAAACTAACACTAATTTCCATATAAAATCAAATTTCTTATTTTCATATCAGATATGAACATTGCTACTATGAATGTGTATTAATGTATAAATTAATAAGAATTTAATCTTAGATGGAAAAATATTACTAGAAATTTCAATAAATTAATGGAAATTCACACACATATATATATAAATATTTTTTCTATTATAAGCGAATACATATTTATCGCACAACATTTTTAAATGACTAAAATTATTATTAAAAATATAATTGAAACTTTTCATATTTGTTTACATTACAAATAAAAACAAATTCATAAACTTTTGATTTAAAATGAAAACTGTTATCAAAGATTTAAAGTATAAATTTAATGAAATCTTTTAAAGGTTTGAAACTAACACTAGTTTCCATATAAAATAAAATTTCTTATTTTCATATCAAATATACTACTATGAATGTGTATTAATATATAGATTAATAGGAATTGAGATGGAAAATATTATTAAAATTTCAATAAATTAACGGAGATTCACATATATATAAATATATTTTTTCTTAATAACTTTGTGATTTAAAATTTACATGCAACTGTATTTGCATGTAACAATGTGGGTTTAAAAATAATTAGCTGAAAATACTTGATTTACAAACTATATATATATAAACTGGACGAGAATGTTCAAAATAACTATCATCTTTAGTAAACAATTTTTTTAATCAGCCATATATATATATATATATATATATTTTTTTTTTAAATCATGTAAAATTAGCATATAAACCCTATCAACTATATATATGTGATGTGTCTAAGGCTTTTTAATTTATCGGAGTTATTTCATTCATAATTTTTGTAAGCTCTTTATTAGCTAAAATTATTGAGTTATTTATATCAAAATCTTGCATGTTTGGTGTACAATAGTCCACTTGGTGAATGATTCCAAGCCATTTTACCCCAAGAAATTATTTTGTAATTTCTACAATTATTAGCAAATATTATTTTTGTAATCATGTTCTATTATTTTTACCATTATTATTACGATGTGTGCATGTCATATGCATTAAAATAAGATTTTCATATTTTTAAATCTTTCACAAAATATGTGAATTATCCTTAAAATATATTGAATTTAGGTAAATACTCTATATACTGAAACCTATATTCTTTAGTGTTTTTAAAAAAAACTATAAACCCATTCTAAATTTGTATTAATATATGCAAACCTTTTTTCATGGTGCATGGACATCATTTTAATTTTTAATAATTAATTTAATAAAACTTCATAAACTACTTAAATCATTGGAATAACCACCAATAAATCTCTATTCTCTAAAGAAACAGAAAAATAATAATTCAAACCTCTTTGACCATTATTCTATGTCAGTGAACGATGCAACAATGCATTAAAACAAGATTTTCATATTTTTTAATCTTCTCAAAATATGTGGGTTAATCCCTACGAAAATATTGAGTTTTCGGTAAATACCCTACATACTGAAACTTATATTCTTTAGTGTTACCGAAAAACTCAATATTTTCGTAGGGGTTAACCCACATATTTTAGGAAAAATTCAAAAATTATGACAATCTTGTTTTAATGCATAGTTGCATCGTTCACTGACGTAGGATGATGGTCAAAGAGGTTTGGATCATTTGTTGTCTCCGTTTCTCGAGATAATTGAAATTTCTTTGTGGTTATTCCACTAATTTAGGCACTCTATAATGTTTTATAAATTAATTGTGTAAAAATTTAAAACTATTCCGATTTACCCTAAAAAGAGTTAAACATATATTAATACATATAAATAATATGGTTAGAAAGTTTATAGAACATGAAAGACTATAACCTTTGGTAAATACAGAATTTACCGAAAAACCCAATATTTTTGTAGGGGTTAACCCACATATTTGAGGAAAAATTCAAAAATTATGACAATCTTGTTTTAATGCATAGTTGCATCGTTCACTGACGTAGGATGATTGTCAAAGAGGTTTGGATCCTTTGTTGTCTCTGTTTCTCGAGATAATTAAAATTTCTTTGTGGTTATTCCACTAATTTAGGCATCCTATAATGTTTTATTAAATTAATTGTGTAAAAATTTAAAACGAATCCAATTTACCCTAAAAAGAGTTAAAAATATATTAATACATATAAATAATGTGGTTAGAAAGTTTATAAAACATGAAACACTATAACCTTTGGTAAATACAAAATTTACCGAAAAACTCAATTTTTTCGTAGGGGTTAACCCACATATTTGAGAAAAAATTCAAAAATTATGACAATCTTGTTTTAATGCATAGTTGCATCGTTCACTGACGTAGGATGATGGTCAAAGAGGTTTGGATCCTTTGTTGTCTCCGTTTCTCGAGATAATTGAAATTTCTTTTTGGTTATTCCACTAATTTAGGGACTCTATAATGGTTTATTTAATTAATTGTGTAAAAATTTAAAACCATTCCAATTTCCCCTAAAATGAGTTAAAAATATATTAATACATAAAAAGAATGTGGTTAGAAAGTTTATAAAACATGAAAGACTATAACCCTTGGTAAATACAAAATTTACCGAAAAACTCAATTTTTTCGTAGGGGTTACCCACATATTTGAGGAAAAATTCAAAAATTATGACAATCTTGTTTTAATGCATAGTTGCATCGTTCACTGACGTATGATGATGGTCAAAGAGGTTTGGATCCTTGTTGTCTCTGTTTCTCGAGATAATTGAAATTTCTTTGTGGTTATTCCACTAATTTAGGCACCATATAATGTTTTATTAAATTAATTGTGCAAAAATTTAAAACGATTCCAATTTAACCTAAAAAGAGTTAAACATATATTAATACATATAAATAATGTGGCTGGATTTTTTTTTAAACATGAAAGACTATAACCTTTGGTAAATACAAAATTTACCGAAACATTTAATATTTTTGTAGGAGTTAACCCATATATTTTAGGAAAAATTCAAAAATAATGACATTCTTGTTTTAATGCATAGTTGCATCTTTCACTGACGTAGGATGATAGTCAAAGAGGTTTGGATCCTTTGATGTCTCCGTTTCTCGAGATAATTAAAATTTTTTTGTAGTTATTCCACTAATTTAGGCACTCTATATTATTTTATTAAATTAATTGTGTAAAAATCTAAAACGAATCCAATTTACCCTAAAAAGAGTTAAAAATATATTAATACATATAAAGAATGTGGTAGAAATTTTATAAAACATGAAAGACTATAACCTTTGGTAAATACAAAATTTATCGAAAAACTCAATATTTTTGTAGGGGTTAACCCATATATTTTAGGAAAAAATCAAAAATTATGACAATCTTGTTTTAATGCATAGTTGCATCGTTCACTGACGTAGGATGATGGTCAAAGAGGTTTGGATCTTTTGTTGTCTCCGTTTCTCGAGATAATTGAAATTTCTTTGTAGTTATTCCACTAATTTAGGCACTCTATAATGTTTTATCAAATTAATTGTGTTAAAATTTTGAAACCATTCCCATTTACCCTAAAAAGATTTAAACATATATTATACATATAAAGAATATGGTTAGAAATTTTCTAAAACATGAAAGACTATAACCTTTGGTAAATACAAAGTTTACCGAAAACTCAACATTTTTGTAGGGGTTAACCCACATATTTTAGGAAAAATTCAAAATTATGACAATCTTCTTTTAATGCATAGTTGCATCGTTCACTGAATTAGGATGATGGTCAAAGAGGTTTGGATCCTTTGTTGTCTCCGTTTCTCGAGATAATTGAAATTTCTTTGTGGTTATTCCACTAATTTAAGCACTCTTTAATGTTTTATTAAATTAATTGTGTAAAAATTTAAAACCATTCCAATTTACCCTAAAAAGAGTTAAACATATATTAATACATATAAATAATGTGGTTGGAAATTTTTTTAAACATGAAAGACTATAACCTTTGGTAAATTCAAAATTTACCGAAAAACTCAATATTTTTGTAGGGGTTAACCCACATATTTTAGGAAAAAATAAAAAATTATGACAATCTTGTTTTACTGCATAGTTGCATCATTCACTGACGTAGGATGATGGTCAAAGAGGTTTCGATCCTTTGTTGGCTCCGTTTCTCGAGATAATTCAAATTTCTTTGTGGTTATTCCACTAATTTAGGCACTTTATAATGATTTATTAAATTAATTGTGTAAAAATTTAAAACCATTCCGATTTACCCTAACAATAGTTAAACATATATTAATACATATAAAGAATGTGGTTAGAAATTTTATAAAACATGAAAGACTATAACCTTTGGTAAGTACATAATTTACTGAAAAACTCAATATTTTTGTAGGGGTTAACCCACATATTTGAGGAAAAATTCAAAAATTATGAAAATCTTGTTTTAATGCATAGTTGCATCGTTTACTGACGTAGGATGATGGTCAAAGAGGTTTGGATCCTTTGTTGTCTCCGTTTCTCGAGATAATTGAAATTTCTTTGTGGTTATTCCAATAATTTAGACACTCTTTAATGTTTTATTAAATTTATTGTGTAAAAATTTAAAACCGATCCGATTTACCCTAAAAATATTTAAACATATATTAATACATATAACTAATGTGGTTAGAAATTTTATAAAACATGAAAGACTATAACCTTTGGTAAATACAAAATTTACCGAAAACTTAATATTATTGTAGTGGTTAACCTACATATTTCAGGAAAAATTCAAAAATTATGACAATCTTGTTTTAATGCATAGTTGCATCGTTTACTTACGTATCACGATGGTCAAAAAGGTTTGGATCCTTTGTTGTCTTTGTTTTTCGAGATAATTGAAAATTCTTTGTGGTTATTCCACTAATTTAGGTACTCTATAATGTTTTATTAAATTAATTGTGTAAAAATTTAAAACCATTCTGATTTACCCTATAAAGAGTTAAACATATATTAATAAATATAAAGAATGTGGTTAGAAAGTTTATAAAACATGAAAGACTATAACCTTTGGTAAATACAAAATTTACCGAAAAACTCAATATTTTTGTAGGGGTTAACCCACATATTTGAGGAAAAATTCAAAATTTTTGAAAATCTTGTTTTAATGCATAGTTGCATCGTTCACTGATGTAGGATGATGGTCAAAGAGGTTTGGATCCTTTGTTGTCTCCGTTTCTCGAGATAATTGAAATTTCTTTGTGGTTATTCCATTAATTTAGGCACTCTATAATGTTTAATTAAATTAATTATGTAAAAATATAAAAAGAATCTAATTTACCCTAAAAATAGTTAAACATATATTAATACATATAAAGAATGTTGTTAGAAAGTTTATAAAACATGAAAGACTATAACCTTTGGTAAATACATAACTTACCGAAAAACTCAATATTTTTGTAGAGGTTAACCCACATATTTGAGGAAAAATTCAAAAATTATGACAATCTTGTTTTAATGAATAGTTGCATCGTTCACTGACGTAGGATGATGGTCAAAGGGGTTTGGATCCTTTGTTGTCTCCGTTTCTCGAGATAATTGAAATTTCTTTGTGGTTATTCCACTAATTTAGGGACTCTATAATGGTTTATTTAACTAATTGTGTAAAAATTTAAAACCATTCCAATTTCCCCTAAAATGAGTTAAAAATATATTAATACATAAAAAGAATGTGGTTAGAAAGTTTATAAAACATGAAAGACTGTAACCCTTGGTAAATACAAAATTTACCGAAAAACTCAATTTTTTCGTAGGGGTTAACCCACATATTTGAGGAAAAATTCAAAAATTGTAACAATCTTGTTTTAATGCATATTTGCATCGTTCACTGACGTAGGATGATGGTCAAAGAGGTTTGGATCCTTTGTTGTCTCCGTTTCTCGAGATAATTGAAATTTCTTTGTGATTATTTTACTAATTTAGGGACTCTATAATGGTTTATTTAATTAATTGTGTAAAATTTAAAACCATTCCAATTTCCCCTAAAATGAGTTAAAATATATTAATACATAAAAAGAATGTGGTTAGAAAGTTTATAAAACATGAAAGAGTGTAACCCTTGGTAAATACAAAATTTACCGAAAAACTTAATTTTTTCGTAGGGGTTAACCCACATATTTGAGGAAAAATTCAAAAATTATGACAATCTTGTTTTAATGCATAGTTTCATCGTTTACTGACGTAGGATGATGGTCAAAGAGGTTTGGATCCTTTGTTGTCTCTGTTTCTCGAGATAATTGAAATTTCTTTGTGGTTATTCCACTAATTTAGGCACTCTTTAATGTTTTATTAAATTAACTGTGTAAAAATTTAAAACCATTCCGATTTACCCTAAAAATAGTTAAGCATATATTAATACATATAAAGAATGTGGTTAGAAATTTTATAAAACATGAAAGACTATAACCTTTGGTAAATACATAATTTACCGAAAAACTCAATATTTTTGTAGGGGTTAACCCACATATTTGAGGAAAAATTCAAAAATTATGACAATCTTGTTTTAATGCATAGTTGCATCGTTTACTTACGTAGGATGATGGTCAAAGAGGTTTGGATCCTTTGTTGTCTCCGTTTCTCGAGATAATTGAAATTTCTTTGCGGTTATTCCACTAATTTAGGAACTCTTTAATGTTTTATTAAATTAATTGTGTAAAATTTTAAAACCAATCCGATTTACCCTAAAAATATTTAAACATATATTAATACATATAAATAATGTGGTTAGAAATTTTATAAAACATGAAAGACAATAACCTTTGGTAAATACAAATTTTACCGAAAAACTCAATATTTTTGTAGGGGTTAACCCACATATTTGAGGAAAAATTCAAATTTTTTTGACAATCTTGTTTTAATGCATAGTTTCATCGTTCACTGATGTAGGATGATGGTCAAAGAGGTTTGGATCCTTTGTTGTCTCCGTTTCTCGAGATAATTGAATTTTCTTTGTGGTTATTCCATTAATTTAGGCACTCTATAATGTTTAATTAAATTAATTATGTAAAAATAGAAAAAGAATCTAATTTACCCTAAAAATAGTTAAACATATATTAATACATATAAAGAATGTTGTTAGAAAGTTTATAAAACATGAAAGACTATAACCTTTGGTAAATACATAATTTACCGAAAAACTCAATATTTTTGTAGGGGTTAACCCACATATTTGAGGAAAAATTCAAAAATTATGACAATCTTATTTTAATGCATAGTTGCATCGTTCACTGACGTAGGATGATGGTCAAAGAGGTTTGGATCCTTTGTTGTCTCCGTTTCTCGAGATAATTGAAATTTCTTTCTGGTTATTCCACTAATTTAGGGACTCTATAATGGTTTATTTAATTAATTGTGTAAAAATTTAAAACCATTCCAATTTCCCCTAAAATGAGTTAAAAATATATTAATACATAAAAAGAATGTGGTTAGAAAGTTTATAAAACATGAAAGACTATAACCCTTGGTAAATACAAAATTTACCGAAAAACTCAATTTTTTCGTAGGGGTTAACCCACATATTTGAGGAAAAATTCAAAAATTATGACAATCTTGTTTTAATGCATAGTTACATCGTTCACTGACGTATGATGATGGTCAAAGAGGTTTGGATCCTTGTTGTCCACGTTTCTCGAGATAATTGAAATTTCTTTGTGGTTATTCCACAAATTTAGGCACCATATAATGTTTTATTAAATTAATTGTGTAAAAATTTAAAACGATTCCAATTTAAACTAAAAAGAGTTAAACATATATTAATACATATAAATAATGTGGTTGGAATTTTTTTTAAACATGAAAGACTATAATCTTTGGTAAATACAAAATTTACCCAAAAATTTAATATTTTTGTAGGAGTTAACCCATATATTTTAGGAAAAATTCAATAATTATGACATTCTTGTTTTAATGCATAGTTGCATCTTTCACTGATGTAGGATGATAGTCAAAGAGGTTTGGATCCTTTGATGTCTCCGTTTCTCGAGATAATTGAAATTTCTTTGTGGTTATTCCACTAATTTAGGCACTCTATATTATTTTATTAAATTAATTGTGTAAAAATCTAAAACGAATCCAACTTACCCTAAAAAGAGTTAAACATATATTAATACATATAAAGAATGTGGTAGAAATTTTATAAAACATGAAAGACTATAACCTTTGGTAAATACAAAATTTACCGAAAAACTCAATATTTTTGTTGGGGTTAACCCACATATTTTAGGAAAAAATCAAAAATTATGACAATCTTGTTTTTATGCATAGTTGCATCGTTCACTGACGTAGGATGATGGTCAAAGAGGTTTGGATTCTTTGTTGTCTCCGTTTCTCGAGATAATTGAAATTTCTTTGTGGTTATTCTACAAATTTAGGCACTCTATAATGTTTTATCAAATTAATTGTGTTAAAATTTTGAAACCATTCCAATTTACCCTAAAAAGAGTTAAACATATATTATACATAAAAAGAATGTGGTTAGAAATTTTCTAAAACATGAGAGACTATAACATTTGGTAAATACAAAGTGTACCGAAAACTCAATATTTTTGTAGGGGTTAACCCACATATTTTAGAAAAAATCAAAAATTATGCAATCTTCTTTTAATGCATAGTTGCATCGTTCACTGAAGTAGGATGATGGTCAAAGAGGTTTGGATCCTTTGTTGTCTCCGTTTCTCGAGATAATTGAAATTTCTTTGTGGTTATTCCACTAATTTAGGCACTCTTTAATGTTTTAATAAATTAATTGTGTAAAAATTTAAAACCATTCCGATTTACCCTAATAAGAGTTAAACATATATTAATACATATAAATAATGTGGTTGGAAATTTTTGTAAACATGAAAGACTATAACCTTTGGTAAATACAAAATTTACCGAAAAACTCAATATTTTTGTAGGGGTTAACCCACATATTTTAGGAAAAAATCAAAAATTATGACAATCTTGTTTTACTGCATCGTTGCATCGTTCACTGACGTAGGATGATGGTCAAAGAGGTTTCGATCCTTTGCTGGCTCCGTTTCTCGAGATAATTCAAATTTCTTTGTGGTTATTCCACTAATTTAGGCACTTTATAATGATTTATTAAATTAATTGTGTAAAAATTTAAAACCATTCCGATTTACCCTAACAATAGTTAAACATATATTAATACATATAAAGAATGTGGTTAGAAATTTTATAAAACATGAAAGACTATAACCTTTGGTAAGTACATAATTTACCGAAAACTCAATATTTTTGTAGGGGTTAACCCACATGTTTGAGGAAAAATTCAAAAATTATGACAATCTTGTTTTAATGCATAGTTGCATCGTTTACTGACGTAGGATGATGGTCAAAGAGGTTTGGATCCTTTGTTGTCTCCGTTTCTCGAGATAATTGAAATTTCTTTGTGGTTATTCCACTAATTTAGGCACTCTTTAATGTTTTATTAAATTAATTGTGTAAAAATTTAAAACCAATCCGATTTACCCTATAAATATTTAAACATATATTAATACATATAACTAATGTGGTTAGAAATTTTATAAAACATGAAAGACTATAAACTTTGGTAAATACAAAATTTACCGAAAAACTTCATATTTTTGTAGGGGTTAACCCACATATTTCAGGAAAAATTCAAAAATTATGACAATCTAGTTTTAATGCATAGTTGCATCGTTCACTTACGTATCACGATGGTCAAAGAGGTTTGGATCCTTTGTTGTCTCTGTTTCTCGAGATAATTGAAAATTCTTTGTGGTTATTCCACTAATTTAGGCACTCTATAATGTTTTATTAAATTAATTGTGTAAAAATTTAAAACCATTCTGATTTACCCTAAAAAGAGTTAAACGTATATTAATAAATATAAAGAATGTGGTTAGAAAGTTTATAAAACATGAAAGACTATAACCTTTGGTAAATACAAAATTTACCGAAAAACTCAATATTTTTGTAGGGGTTAACCCACATATTTGAGGAAAAATTCAAAATTTTTGACAATCTTGTTTTAATGCATAGTTGCATCGTTCACTGATGTAGGATGATGGTCAAAGAGGTTTGGATCCTTTGTTGTCTCCGTTTCTCGAGATAATTGAAATTTCTTTGTGGTTATTCCATTAATTTAGGAACTCTATAATGTTTAATTAAATTAATTATGTAAAAATATAAAAAGAATCTAATTTACCCTAAAAATAGTTAAACATATATTAATACATATAAAGAATGTTGTTAGAAAGTTTATAAAACATGAAAGACTATAACCTTTGGTAAATACATAACTTACCGAAAAACTCAATATTTTTGTAGAGGTTAACCCACATATTTGAGGAAAAATTCAAAAATTATGACAATCTTGTTTTAATGAATAGTTGCATCGTTCACTGACGTAGGATGATGGTCAAAGGGGTTTGGATCTTTTGTTGTCTCCGTTTCTCGAGATAATTGAAATTTCTTTGTGGTTATTCCACTAATTTAGGGACTCTATAATGGTTTATTTAATTAATTGTGTAAAAATTTAAAACCATTCCAATTTCCCCTAAAATGAGTTAAAAATATATTAATACATAAAAAGAATGTGGTTAGAAAGTTTATAAAACATGAAAGACTGTAACCCTTGGTAAATACAAAATTTACCGAAAAACTCAATTTTTTCGTAGGGGTTAACCCACATATTT